>DWNR01004593.1:0-10756 GCA_018250455.1 Polygonus leo
GGATAATTGTATTGTCACCAGAATCAAAGGCGTATACCAAATTTCAGATCAATCGGTTAACGGGAAGAGGGTTAAATCTCAATTACTAAATTAGACCCAAATAAATAAATAAACAAACGGGGTGAGCTAAATAAAACCGTTTAAAGAGCAATTTTTTTTGTAAAACTTTTACATCTATTTATTATAATGCGTAATAAACTTAAAAAAAGACACATTGATATTTGAACTATTGTATATTTGAACTCCACGCCACTATCCAATGTCTAAAACCGAACGGATCTATCTGATCCGAATATGATTAAATTTTGGATGACCATAATTTTACTCGACTGCTCGATGCAGATGTTCGATTTCCGAGTAGTCAGAATTTTGAATGAGCTAATCACAGAAATCCTAATTTCTGTCCAGGTTCAGGGTTTACTTGTCTTGTGTGTGTTTGATACATTTTCGATTTGACATGATTTCGACATGATTGTTGGTGGATTGTTGTGCATATGCCCATGTGCATCCAGTTCATGGGGCAAAATATCTTGATATATAACAATTATAATTTTACTGATAATAAAATTAAATAAATCAATTGTTGTAGCGGTGGATCTCAAGAAGCACGTTGGCGAGGTGCGCGCCACGAGCGCGTCGTTTCGCGCGACGTGCGGCGTGGCGCTCGCGTCGCTGCAGCACTGCGCCGAGCTGCTGCGTCGCAGGGAGAAGCAGGCGCGCCAGGCCGAGGAGCTCTATATGTGAGATATTGTCGTGTGGGACAGAGTAGTGTAATGTACGTGCGACGTGCGGCGTGGCGCTCGCGTCGCTGCTGATATATTTTTTATTTAAAAAAAAAGGAAATCTTAAAAAAAAATCCTTCCGAAGTTATCTGATAGAGTCGACTGATTTTCTTATCACTTAAAGTATGGAACTGTTCAAGGAAATAATGAATAAGCATCTTCTAGGCAAGCATGCTAAATTCCAGACCATATCTCTTGGCACATTTGCAGTTCATACGAACTTTTTTTATTACTTAAAATAAATATCGCTCTTTCTCCTGTGAATGTCGTATGGTCCTCTTTATTTAGACTGCGGAGAATAGTACCTCCGAATTTCGGTAATATAGCACAAGTGCTAAGCTAACAAAGCTTCTGTTCAGAACAGAGCTTTATTTCGTTTTGAAGGACACTGCATTGTGAATCCAACACATGGTACTTACACGTGGCTTGTCAAGGAACAACAACGCTACAAGTGGAATATTATAGCTTGTCATAAATGTGACATCGTATATTCATACGTGACGGCGTTTTCGTTTTTGTGTAGTAAGGAAATAGGCCACCTGACGTCCATGGAAATTATTACGTTAGTCAATTCTAAATGATTCAAGTTATATGTATGTTCATTATTTCGCATCTTTCGATGTCACAAATTCTATGTAATGTAATGTGAATATATAAACATGGATATTCCTCTCTAAAGATATGACCTCCCTAAGAATATTTTTAGTGGTAAGTGAAGATTGTCTGATGACTTATTAATTTGTATGCTTGTTACAGGGCGTTGAAAAATCAACTGACAGAAGCAAGACTGGCATCGAAACCGGGACCAGATCACGAGGTGAGTCTTGTTTGACTTTTAACATATTCTTTTTTGTCTAGTACAGTGTTCGGCATAATTACTTGTTGTAGAAGAAAAACTCCTACTCTGATTTGTTTTTTAACATTTTCAAAGTAAGGATTGCAAAAACAATCCAAACATTACAAATGTTTGGTTTTTCGTTATAAAAATAAAAAACGTTAATTATTGAATAATAAAATTTCATTTAAATTGTATCATAATTAGAAGATAATTTAATTAATATTGCCGATGTCATTATTCGTTAAACCAACGTCATTATCAAATCATTATCTCGATTCTCAGTACAATATTCCGTAGACTTTATTAAAAATCTAGAGTGGCAATTGTGCGTGTTCGTTTCGGCTTTACTTTCCATTGTATAGTATAAAAAATCTTATCACGGTATGTCTAGAACGTGACTGATTTTGATTATCTACACACACATATACACACATCTTCTTCATCATCATCTTCACGCCTCTGCCTACCCCATTAGGGGGTAGGCAGAGAGTATCGAGTGCCTGTGAGTCAGTGTGAGTAGAGAGAGTAATCTATAAAAAATCATTAAAATCACACACACTCAACATTTTCCATTTCAATTAGTCTTTATAAGAAAAAGTACGATTTCTCATCCCCTTTTAATAGCAACAAAGACGTTTAGATTAATGACCTGATTGCAAACGTCTGAAGTCTGAACAAATAAATAAATGTGAACACTTAATTAAACGAGCCGACTACATTCAGTTGTTTATACAGTACTATAGAAATGACTCTTCATATATTCGCTTACACCAGCGTACAATACCGTATTTGCATCGTAATTCGTAGCATGTGTAGTGTAGCTATGTAGTGTTCGGCACCGTACGACAATTATCGTACAAATACGATAATTTTGTACCCACATACGCCGAATGATAGTAAAATATTGTCGTACGCAGATTGTATAATAAATTTCAACATCATCAATTATATAAATTATTTTTAATTTTGTATAATTTAAATCTGAACGATGTTCAGATTTAAATTAAATGTCGACCAAATTATTATTCGTATAACTTACTAAAGTAAAAAGGGATTTTGATTTCTTTATTAGATTCACGAGAGAATCACATCTTACGCGTATTAAAATATTAAATCTTTTGCACCAACAAAATGTTCTATTTCGATTAGTTTTTATGAGAATAATGTACCATTTTTCTTCCCCTATTCTTAATAATAAAGACGTCTAGATTGATGATCTGATTGCAAACGTCTGAAGTCTGAACAAATAAATGCCAACACTTAATTAAACGAGCCGGCTACATTCTGATGTTTATACAGTACTATAGAAAAGACTACTCTACATATGTTCGCTTACACCAGCGTATAATATCGTATTTGCATCGTAATTCGTAGCATATGCAGTGTTCGGCACCCTACGAGAATTATCGTACGAATACGATAATTTTGTGACCATATACGTATACGTGTACGATATTAAAATATTAGCGCACGCAGATTCTACAATTATTTTCATCGTCATCAATTATATTAATTATTTTTAATTTTGTATAATGAATTATTTTTAATTTTGTCTAATTAAAAATCCATTACTTATTATCCGTGTCTTTCCTTGCCTTGAAAGTAATTGATACGTTTTATTATCTGATTACCAATCAGTTCTAGTATAATTTTATAATACAAAAACGATAATTTTGTAACCATATACGGTGTACGATAGTAAAATATTATCGTACGCAGATTGTACAATAATTATTTTTAATTTTATACGCTGAATAATGTGCAACTTATTATCTGTGTAGCGTACTATAATAAAGGGTCTCCCCTCGCTTCGAAAACAATTTATACTTGCATTCATCTAATGTGTACGATAATTTCGGTTTAAGTACGATAATTATACGTGCCTGGGTACGATATTCAGCCCGCCTCAGTTGCTAACCCTGCATATGTTTCTAATTTCTCCGCATAACACGGTAACAGCATAAGGCAGGCGGCCGCCGTACTCGACGGACGCCTTACACGTACAACATTTTACTCCATTTATTTACATTTACGCGTTACACTGTTTTCAGAACAGTTTCAGCTATTTCGGTGCTTTTATCTCTAACCTTGGTTCGCGAGTTCCGATGTGTTGTGATGCTGGTTTATACAGTGTAGTTTGTTGTAGTTTATAGTTAATTTGAAACGTTCCCCGCAAACATGAAGTTCAAATTTTTCAAGAAGAACCAACGTCAGGTGAGTTTTTTCAGGTGTTGTTGTATTTGTTTGTATTCATTATTCTAGATAAGAAGCGGTTTTGCTTTTCTTAGTCGACATGTTCTGTAACATACTTGTTTTATTGAATTTTAAATACCATGAATATTGATTTTGATATTTAAATTTTATGTTTTTAACGAATTTTTATGTGCGTGCGTTGTAAATTCTCTGTTTAAACATAACGAAAAATCTAAGTATAAGTTAGCTTTCTAATAATTTACTTAGTAATTTTTTAAAATAATAACAGGCATAAAGAAAGTAATTAATCCACTTAAATTAAATAAAAAATTGTGAGTGATCCAAAACCATTTATTAGGTCTTATCATCAGTTTATAGAACATATATTAACGGTCACAGTTGTAATAAAATTCGGTTATTAATTTCTCTCTTTTTTTAATTATTCTTTTATAAAACACGCATAAATTTCTACGTAAATTTCGTTGTAAATATAACACGATATAACCATAATGATTAAAAAATAGTTAAAGAAACTTAAGAAACATTTAAGTAGATTACGCTGTGCGTAGGCATTTTAATTGATAACTAATGGTTTAATATCGATAATTATGCTGTGGGCCAGTCGGAAACGGCAAAATAGAGGTGAATCCGACGTTCATCTAATTTTATATAAAACGAAACAAAACCTAAGGTAAAATCATGTTTTCTTCATACTTTTGACAGTAATTGAGTAAGCACCTTCTGTCTGTCTAAAAACATCTACGTTTCACTATTGAATTTATCCATTAGCAAAGTATTCATTAGTTAATTATCGTATAAATCGACTTATAAATGGTTCTAATCTAATTAGGTGCATTTTTAACTTAATTGACTACGCATCAACTATGAGAAGATTAGTAATCGTTCAATAGAAGTAAATTTAAAAATTAAGTTTTTGTTTCCAAAATAACTCACGTAAGCATATTAATATAGTCTTATTAATCAGTAATCCTTAATATTTACGCCCATTCGTGCGATAGAGAAACAGAATACTCTTTAAAAAAGAATGCTCTTTAGTTTGTATGATTGGTATAAAGGCGAAAATTTTATTAGATAAATACGCAGGTTCGTCTGAACATAGTATATTATTGTATGCTATAAATATCGGTGAGATGTGATGAAGTTTTTATTGGCACATATTGTTTTAACCGTCGTGATTCATTCGTTTCAGAGGTGATGATTAATGTAATCTGTGGTGGAATTCCGTGAGACGTCCTCGACACGTAAATTTGATACTTGATACTGTTTCGGTTAGAACTTTGCGTCATAGTTTATGTGTATTGTAACGACAGGCTAATCTGAATGTGCACTATTCGGTTGACTCACGAATCTGAAGCAGAATTTATAAACAATTCAAATTACTGAGAATTCTAACAGTTTTGGCGCGAGGCAAATTATGGGCGTTAAGATAAATGCAGTTTTCAGGAAATCTCTCAATTCTCAGGGATATTATCAAGCCAAACATTAGTAATGCATTTAAATTTAATTATCGTCATCATCACAACCCATTATTGTTCCACTGCTGGACACGGGTCTCCTCTCACAATGAGAAGGAATTACGCCATAGCCCACCACGCTAATTATATTTTATGTTTATTATAATAATTAATTATCAATTGATTTAATGTAAGATATTATAATATGCATATCATTTGATAATACTTACGCGCATGCCGTTTTCGTACCTCAGCACTTGCTTTCTAGGAATCTTATTTTCCTTCACTTTAATGGTTTTTGTTCGAGCAATTTATATATTAAGTTTAGAATCACCGAAGCCACAAACATTCATTGAACTGATGAATCACATTCGATTCTTTGGTGCAATTGTAATGAAACTTTAACTAATGTATCAAATCTAAGAGTAATATTTTAATGCTGCTATTTCTCTTGCTGCAATGCGTTGCAGTCTAACCACAAATAGCCACAAATATATAGCTCTACAAACGTAAGGTTTATTTAAATGCTTATCTCCTCATTTGGCGTAATTTCTGTCTTTGACAACCGATTGCGAATAGAAACTTAGGATTAAATAAAATTGCCGTTAGTTTTCATCTTTGGAAAATGTATTTTAACTGGAAAGAAAATGGAAAACTTCGAAAACATGTATAGTGATTGTTATCTTTATTGAAACTACTGTCACTGGTGCATAATGTATCATGTTGTTATAGGGTGAGTTATTGAGATTGGTAATCAAATAGGTTGTCGTATACTTTAAACGGAAAATTTCCCACAAATAATTTAATTACTCGTTTTCGGATACGAAGACTGATGAAGCGCATTAATAATGTTTATATGATTTTTATACATTATACATTTTAAAAAATATATAAAAATAGGGGTTAATGGTAGAAGGGTGAAAATTTAGGGTTGTATGTATTTTTAATTTCACTTCATAAAAATGAAAGAAATTGTTCAAAAAATATTTTTTTGGGGTGGACCACTCTTATCACTTAGGGGTATGATAAATAGATGTTGACCGATTCTCAGACGCGATACGCACACAAAATTTCATAAGCATCGGTCGAGCCGTTTCAGAGGAGTTTAACCACAAACACCGCGACACGAGAATTTTATATATTAAATTTAAAGGAAATAAAACTGCATAAATGGAAACCCAGCGGTTCTAGGAAGATTACTCGAAAATTACTTGTTTAGATTCCGGGGAAATTCCTTAAAAATATTAGGTGTAACATTATTTTTAATTAAATCAAAAAATAATAGGTATAGATAGACATGTATAAAAGAGGCAATCAGCTTAGATAAAAATAAAATATTTCTGTAATTACCTAATATTAAGTTTGGAGGTTTATTACAGATTTGCATTACAAAAAATACTTGTGTATTAAAATTTAATCATCACTTGCTTTTATGTGAAGGAAAACATCGTGACGAATCATGCACACTTAAGAAAACTCAAGGTTAAAAAAAACTCAAGGGTGTGTGCTAATTTTGATAACTGGTGGTAGAACTGACATGAGAGATCGACCGGGGAGGTATTGCGTTTCGCTTTGGAGAGGCGTGGTTGCTTAAACTTCGCCAGGTGGTAGAACTTATGTAGTTCGGCCCAGAAGGTACAACCGCCACCTCAATAATCCTTCGTGAAGCAATTTATTGGAGAGGCGTGGTTATCGGCTAAGCTTAAACGCGAGGCGAACATCTTAGTCCTTAGCGGTAGCAACGCATCTGTAGTCAACCTCAAGTACGATTCAATCATACTCGGGAATGATCACTAATTTCGATGGGCGGCAGTGACCACTTACTATCAGGAGGACTGCATGCTCGTATGCTACCTTAAAACGATAAAAAAATCGCATTTGGTCAGTGCTGTGGACTATATCTTAAATCCTTCTCATTGTGAAAGGAGTCCCGTGCCCAGCAGTGGGACAATAATGGGTTGCGATGATGACGATAATTAAATTTAAATGCATTACTAATGTTTGGCTTGATAATATCCCTGAGAATAGGGTAAATGGGTTGTGAGGACGATGAACACTTACCATCAATTCATTAAATAATTTAGTACCCAACATTCTTAAGTAAAATGTTGTATTTTAAATGAGATTCACCTTTCTTTAACGAATAATAGCGTCTACCTGTTTGCATACTTAATCTGATTATAGCTATCCTTGAATTACGACGTGACGCCTCGCTTGCATATATATTCACGTTATCTCAAGTTATTTATAATAACATGTGAGATAAGCATCTCAGGAAATCTTGTGGAGTAAAATATCGATAACTAGAGTAAAATTCTAACTGAAGTGCAGTTTTCAGATAAATGTAGGCCGGTCGTTATCAATTCTGCTAAATAATCGTCATCACCCACTTGAGCAGATTTATTTTTGTCTATTACGTATTGAATATTCTGTTCTTTATCAATAACTAGCTGACCAGCGCAACTTCGTTTGCGTCATATAAGGGAGAGTCTCCGGGCGCTACGCACTATAGCAAAAGTGTCGTGAGGATTTTTAGCCCTTAGCCAGCGTACCGCGCGATAAGGAACTTCGTTCCAATTATTGTCTTACTATGGGTTCCCGGATCTTTTTTGGGCCACTGTAAATAAATGGGCATCCCCATGATAGTTTTCTTAACCTACAAGCAGGTGATAAGCAATTTCTAATTTATATATACAACTTTGAAAAATTAAATGTTCGTTCTTGCGACTTGGGTCCTAGACCTCGTATGTCACACGAGGTCTAGGACCGCAACCTAAACTCGTTTAAACCTTCATTCCTGTCTACCTACCTACCTACCAGCTATCTAGCGGCATGGCTCAGGGTATATTGACAGTCAGTTTATCTTCAAAGATACGAATCTGTTATCAGTTCCAAGGAGGATCACAGTAATTAGTTAGTCAAACTTCGTTTGCTACCTCGGAGATTTCTTAGGTGTTACTCAACTAGGTACACGTATCATATTCAGAACGATGAGTAACAAAAATGTCATTGTGAACTGTAAGTTCCTGTCAATTATCCAATAATACGAATTATATGACTAAAGCCGTTGATATTTATAGTAGTAGATACATTATAGTAATTTGTTGATTCATACCAATTAATATACGTTTTAAAGGCGCAAACGTTGGTTTTCGGCAACGTCTAAATTCTATATTTAATGAAATGAAACTTTCATTATACTAAAATACATTGAAAGTGACTTATGATTTTCCAATCTATATTTAATCCAGTTAGACTCAGTAAGCATCTTCGAGTATATTATCATGAGTTTGAGTAAACAAGTTGCCCGTACGCGCAAGCATCTGACGAAAGCCGGTTTTAACTGTTCCATTTTTAAGCTACATCAGTGCTCACACCTACTTACTTCACATATAAAACCATTAATGTTCGTAACTATATTGTATCAACACAATTTTTGGTTAATCAAAGATTTCTGTATTATTAAGACTACTATCACTTTACTGTGGTACGATACGCAGCGGGGTTGCGCTTTTCCTGTTGTATTAAAGTACCACAATTTGTATGGAAAACACATGGAATGCAATACACTGATAATGCCCCTCCGTGCAGAATATTTCTATTGCAGCTGCACGCCGATTATCGTGGTTTCCGATGTATAATCATTTCAACGTATTTGATAAAACTTACCATAGTCCTGGATTCGTGGATTCATAACAATCGATTTGTATTGACTGAATGGTTTTTGGAAATATAGATTTCTCAATATAGATGTGACATAGGTAAATCTTGTAGTATTGGCATGCTTTATTAAAAATGTTATCAACAATAATTTGTAAAGATTGTGCTTTCATCCAGATTCTTATTTGTTAGTCAAGTCTGTCTTTGTTGCCATGTCATAAAAGTTTAATATGCAATAATAAGATTAACAATTTTATGTAATTTAAAAATTCTACAACCGCGCAGCGGTGTCAGCGGATGAAAGCCGGTTTCAACTATGGTCACCTGTGCAGTATGCATGCGTCCGGTTCTGTAAGGAAATATCTTAATGGCATGATCTTGTTATGTAATTTTAACGTTATCATCTCATTATTGTCCTATTTGGCAGTGATAAATTCACTAGATTCTTCTGATCTGTCACGTATCTCAGATTGAAAAAAATACTGCCTGTCTTTATAACTTTATGTATAAATATTCTATTGAACATGGAAGATCTTAGACGATATTTGATTTTTTAAGGTATGTGCGCATTAAACATTAATTACGATGGGGGAAAACATGGGGAAACCTACCTGAGATTTATAGGAGTGAGTAGTAATTTGCGGTTCTAGTTCTAGTGGGTAATTATTGAAGTTCTAGTTTGAGAGCAATATTTACGTCATACTAACTACCTGGTATTTATTTTAATATGAGCTAGAAAGTATGTTGTAGACTGATTTTGAGATATATATTTTTTTATTTGTACGCAAAAATCAATTGATATTATTCAAAGTAGACGATTACCAGTCAACGCGGTTTGTGGCCTTTGAGGATCAACTCCCTTTACATGCTTCTGAATATTTTTGCATATGGTATTTATCGTTTTACCTGTCTTGTAAGTTACGTCTTTATACCTGTCGAATAATAACTAGGTAATAATGCATATTGTCTGAGTTATGTCGCAGATGTAGTCATTATTATGTCTTTAAAATGCCTTTGTTTATTTCATGTACAACATAATATGCTAACATTTCCTAGTCTGTAAATTTTAACATATTATGTGTTTTGTTTTTCTTTCAATATATCATATCCATACTCATAACTTTAAACGGGCTATACTTATGTATTTTGAGAATGTTATCTTCGAATTTATTTAATGTGTTACAATTTTCGATGAAACTACGATTCTCTTATAATAAACTTATTGAACTGAACTTTTATCTCCGTATGGCATTGATATTAAAATTAAAATGTTGCATTAAAATGTACGGTTTTAGAAATAAAAAAAACTTAGCGGATTTTCTCCAGCTCGGAGTTGGCGTGTTGAGATAGAATAATACTATCTCGCCATTTGAGCCTTTTCCTATCAATTCTTATATAATCCTAACCCAACTGGTCTGGAGATTATTACTATCAAACTGTCTATCAAATGGACTACGGGTTTATTTGCTACTACTTGCCTTATACTATAAAACACATTGGAACAGGCAGAAGTTAGAAATATAATGTATTATTTTCACGCGACGCACGACGTGATATAAGTACTTAAAGTGTTCCATTAAAATGTGTTATTAATTAAATGTATATGTATGCATTTGACCATTACATTAACTGGGCTTAAGTGCTCGTTCAGAGTGGAGGTAGTCGCGGGAGCTAGCGCGGGCGCGTGTGAATCAACTGTATGTAGACGCCCGTTGCGTTCACAGTGTCCCTGCGAGCGGCGCGTCTGCATGCGGCGGGCGCGGGCGCGGGCAGCGCGGGCGTTTCTAATGGCTCAATCCGCCCGTATC
>DWNR01004594.1:0-10755 GCA_018250455.1 Polygonus leo
AATTCAAAATTCAAAATTCAAAATTCAAAATTCAAAATTCAAAATTCAAAATTCAAAATTCAAAATTCAAAATTCAACATTAAACATTCAAAATTCATTTTTCCAAAGTTGGTTCCTTTAGAACTCTTTCTGAATGTCATAAAACTACCACCGCTCGGAAAGATGAAGCGGTAAGAAACTCCATAGGTGTAACTCAATAGTAGGATTACACTAACCTCTTTGTAGAGGTAGGTAGCAATGTTTAAATTCACAGGTCACCTTACACCTCAATCCAATAAGCCTGCTACTGTAACATCACCAGCTTATTGTAGTTAATTGGTTGTTAGCAAACAACGGGCTGAGCAACCCTGCTATCCGATATCGGTGGCAAATAGGTCACCTATATCTGGTTATAAACTATTGGAGTTTACGGTTGAAAATGCATGGTGTACAGTACGGTATGTGGTATAAGGTACACACTATTTTAAAGGTGGTACAAATGGTATAGTACGACTGAGGAAATGCTACCGCCTTTCTAATTCTTCGCGGAGCAGTTTTTGTGTTGGACCCGACCTGAGTCGAAAGCCAAGGTGTAAGACCATCCTTCTTCTAGCCCAGGTCTTCGGTTATGCCTGAGCACCTTAACTGGCTTTCCATATTCGGTAAAGCTGTAAAATGTTTAAAAACATTAAAAAAAATGTGTACGGTATAAGTCGCCGCCTTCATGAAACAATTTTTGTGTTCCGATTATCTTTATAATTTAGTTACTACGTTAAAAATATACTTAGGTACAGCGCCATCTAGTCTTAGTTTTCAACGTATCTTTACATTAACAAGTCACCTAGCTCCTCAATCCAATAAGCCTGCCTACTATATCATCACCAGCTTATTGGATTTAATTGGCTGTTAGCAAACAATGGGATGAGCAACGCTGCTATCCGATATTGGTGGCAAATAGGTCACCGATATCGGATAGGTCAGGTCTATCTGGTTATAAATATATATATATTTAACTATATTTCGTTTGATGAGTCGTCTTCAAATATTAAACATGGTAATCATTTAGGTAGGTTCTTATAACTACATAATACTATTAAACTAACGGCTGGACTTATGTTGGAATTAATAAAAGATAACACTATTTTACTAACTGAACTTTAATTACTTTCTTCACTTTCTCAATTTATATGTTATACCACAAAAATCACAAAAATAATGATCGCTCCGCCGAATGTCACCCGTTTTTATCAAGTACCCTCCTCTCCTCTCCGCTCGCTCACCGCTCCTCTATTGACTACCGCACCTCTCCACTCCTTCCGTTACAGTCGGTCATCCTGCAACAATTGCGCCGCAATTGACGCACAAAATAAGCATTAGCTCTCCAATAAATCTATCAAATCATCCCTATCCACTATATCCTCATCACTACTAGTTTCACTACACGCAGGTGCGCTACGGTACGGTCTTAGGGAGTCAGCTGCTACAATTCCTATAAACTTTTTATATCCTCGCATACCTTTTATGCTGCGGATTTCATATCGACCGTTTGGTAACACCTTTTGAATAATATAAGGACCTGAGTATAATGTTTGAAGTTTAGAATTGACATTCTTAACTTCACCACCCGTAGGTGCTTGTTTCCATAAGACCAAATCACCCCTATTGAACGTTTTCTCAGGTTTATGTCGTTTATCGTACTGTTTTTTCATTGCTTCAGCACGTTGTTTTAATCGCTGAGTAACGATGTTACGTTTTTGTTAAACTGGTACAGACGATTGATCGATATCACCCGATAAGTTAGGTAACAATCTACTTCTGTAACTAAAAAGAATCTCGAAAGGATGATAGCCCAAACTTTCATTTACTGTATTGTTGATTCCCCAAATAACGTCCGGCAAACATTCAGTCCACATATTAGGATCCTTAGTTCACGTTCGCATAGCGTCAAGCAAGGTCCTATTGTACCGCTCGACTTGGCCATTTGCACGAGGGCATGCAATGGCGTTCAACGTGTGACGAAAATTGTAATGTGTAGCAAATTCTTTAAAAACTCTGCTGGTAAAAGCTAAATTTCGATCAGATATAACTTTCTTAGGAAAACCAAATAAGCTAAACATATCTCTAAGTACATTAACAGTTTCAACAGAGTTTATTGTTCTAGTCGGTCGCGCTATCAAAAACTTTGTAAATGAATCAACTATCATTAGTATATATTGATACCCCTTTGGTGTTCTGCTAAAAGGCCCTAGATGATCAATATGTACGGTTTCCATCGGAGTTGACGGTTTTGGAATCGGATGTAGTTCACCAGATGGCTTACCATATTCACCCTTTCCATACGCACATTCTAAACAAGAACTCACATATTTCTTTATAAAACGTGTCATTTTTGGAAACCAATAATCAGACTTAATTAATTCATCACATCGCTTGAGCCCTACATGTCCAATTTGGTCATGAAATTTCTGCATTAATTTCCAACGAGCAAAAGATGGAACTACAAGCTTATCCCCATGCAATGTCATTCTATACAATCGATCATTTTTAATCTCATAATTATTAGTGATATCTTTAGCAGCGTTGCCCTCTCTTAATTGTTTAATAATATTGTTAAGTTTTTCGTCTTGCAATTGCACCGCTAGATACCAATCTTCACTTGAAATTTGTAATAAATTATACTGATCATCCTTATTTACCGATACACATGAAGGATTTCGGCTCAAGGCATCGACATGTTTCATTCGATCCCCAGGACGATATTCAATTTGAATATCGTACTCTTGAATGGTGAGCCACCATCGAGCTATCCTCGGTATTAAATCTTTTTTATGTAAAGTATAACGAACTGCGGAACAATCGGTAACAATTTTAATAGATTTGCCTAAAACGTAAACTCGAAATCGTCTAAGCGATTCTACCACAGCTAATGTCTCTAGCTCATAGCTATGGTATAACGATTCTTCCCGGGATGTAACCCTACTAAAGTAGAACACAGGCTTTAATTTACCATCTTCTTGTTTCTGCAATAAAATCCCGGCTACCCCTTTTTTGCACGCGTCAGTATGAATTTCACACGGCAATTGTTCATCATACAAGGCTAGAACAGGTCGTGAAATTAATTTTTGTTTTAACAACTGAAAACTCTGAGTATGTTCCTCGCCCCACAACCATACCCTATCTTTTTTTGTTAAGTCTGTAAGAGGCTCAGCTATTATCGCGTAATTTTGTACAAACTTCCTAAAATAACTACAGAGACCCAAAAATTGACGAAGTTCGTGTAAATTTTCCGGTATTTTAAAATTAAAAACTGGTGTAATTTTTTGATCACCTGGCCGTATACCTTCACCACTAATCTCATGTCCCAAAAACAAAACACTTGATTTTAAAAAAGAACATTTCCTGATATTAAGTTTTAAATTGCATTGTCGTAAATTAATTAATACATTTTCTAACAAAGCAATCCCGTCGGAAACATCGGCTGTGGATAATAACATGTCATCCATAAAACAAATTAATTCGTCACTACCCACCATGTGTACCAATTTTTGAATTACTCTCATGAAAACAGCAGGTGCGTTTGCAAGACCAAAAGGTACCCTCAAAAACTCATAAGAACCATCAGGTGTTACAAAAGCGGTCTTGTCAATAGAATCCGGATGTATTTTAATGTGATGATATCCAGAAAGTATATCTAAACTTGTAAAAACTTTTTTATTGGCTAACTTTGATAATTGGTCATCAATGTGTGGAAGAGGGAAACGTTCTTTGACTGTAATCGCATTTAGTGACCTGTAATCGACACATAAACGAAAATCGCCATTTTTCTTTTTAACAAGTATTATCGGAGAAGCATATTCGGAAGAAGATTCTCTAATAATATTACTATCAAGTAGTTCATTAATCTTTTTTGCTACAATTACTTTCTCCGAATGCGCTAAGCGATAAGGTTTTTATTTACTGGTGTATCCGTTGTTAATTTTATACGCATCTCCCCTAAATCAGTAACCCCAACATCTTTAATAGAACTAGCAAAGCAATCCGAATACTGAACAAGAAGCCGAAATAAATTAGTTTTATCATTTTTACTTAAATTTCCAACATCTATCTCTCTAAAACTCACTTCACCTATAGCTTTCTCCTCACCACTGGCCAATAAATAAATAAATTTACTCACCTCTTTTATTATTTCACACCTCTCTGCTCTGGTGATTGTCTTATCCTTTTTCCATATAATAGGTCCGGTTCCGATATTACAAACTTTCAAATAGCCTTTGCCCTTACGCAGGATTCCACTACCAATGGCGTAGACTACTCCATTTAGGCTGTATTGTCTTGGTTTGGTGGTCAATTCTCCCGTAGGTGCATTGGGAACATACACATTCACGAGGCTACTCCCAGTTGGCACTTCAGTATCTTCCGCAACTAAAACTCTGAAACATATCGCTTCTTCGATTGCATTAATGTGATTCAAACTAGTGATGCTAACTTCTTTAAGAAATGCCCCTTGTTTCGAGACATTTAAAACTACTCCCTCATTATTTATTACCGGCTGTCCAATCAGTAATACAATATCACCCAATTCATCATTTGTAACTACAGCTGACGTACGAAGTTGAATATCGTCAACTATCAAATCAAAATGAACCAAACCATTTGCTTTTACAGATGATCCAGCAAATCCCTTTAAAACAATGTCCGTTGGTCCAATTTTTAAATTGATCGCCTCAGCCGCGCTCTTCGTCATCACATTTAATTCGCTTCCGGTATCAAGATAAGCTTTCACAAATATTCCATTGACTTTACTGTCTTTTTATAAATATTATTGAGCTTTGACAAAATCTGAACTTTTTTTTCAATATCTTGGGTACACCTATTCGCTACATGTCCCAATTTCCCACATCTAAAACATTTACGTTTGTCGGGTAGATTACAATTAGGTGCGACGTGTCCAGTTTCATTGCACCGATAACAAATGGGTGGCTGTCGCGCGCTGCTACAAGATGGCTCAACGGACTTGGACATACCTCTGTTAGTCGTAGGAAATAATTTTGTTACCGGCGTCTTTTGATAGTTATCCACCGCGGACAAAAAACCTTCATACAAATCATCGGGACTTGAACATTGAAACGCCTGGGCATTCGCGTGTAACTCCTGTGGCAATCCCTTTATAATACATGAGATGGCAGCTTTATTACTTAGCTGACACCTAAAACACATAGCTAGCTTCTCTTGAAAATATTTAGTCATAGACTCATTGGGCAGTTTTTTTCGATTCATCAATTCCTCCAATAGGGTAGCATAATCAAACTGACGAGGGAATGCCTTGGCCAGCATGGTTTTCCATTCATCCCATGTACAATCGTAAGAGTCTAAGCGATTAAACCAAGTACGTGCTTGACCTTGTAATTTAGATTGTAGGTGGAATGATTTAACTTCATCAGACCACTGATAAATAGCGCCTAATTGATCAATCTTTTTTTAACCAGCTTTGCACATTCATATCTTTATTTTCAGGATCGAAATCGGGTATTAATTTGTCGGTATTAAGCAATTTATCTACTTTTGATTTATGTTCTTTATTTAATTGGTTAACCGCCTCATTAACCTTTCTGGTGACAACACTTTCTATTTCAAACGAAGAAGAATTATCAGTACTCACATTCTCCTGGGTTTTCCTCCTTTTGTATTTCGTCATCCGATTTCCAAAATTACTTCCAATACGCTTCATTTTGTGGCTCGTGGTATTAAATATCCCCGCTTCTGAATATTAAACTAACGGCTTGACTTATGTTGGAATTAATAAAAGATAACACTATTTTACTAACTGAACTTTTATTTACTTTCTTCACTTTCTCAATTTATATGTTATACCACAAAATCACAAAAAATAATGATCGCTCCGCCGAATGTCACCAGTTTTTATCAAGTACCCTCCTCTCCTCTCCGCTCGCTCACCGCTCCTCTATTGACTACCGCATCTCTGTACTCCTTCCGTTACAGTTATTTTGATTTATTCGATTCATTTTATTGTGAGAAATTTATATTTTTTTTTTCTTTTTCCTAGATAATTTATAATTGTATGTCTGAAGGAGGTGTCACGAGTCTCAGAAATCGGCGTGTTTGTATGAGGAGAGTTATGAAAGTGGAAGAAGCTAGGCAAGTATGTCAAAACCGTGCCACTTGGCACTCGATACTCTCTGCCTACCCCGTTAGGGATTTGGCGTGAAGATGTGTGTGTGTGTTATATTTTACGTTTGATACTTTTTAATCTCATAAATGAGGCTGTTTCAATTAGATAAACTTAAAAAAAAATAAACTAGTAATTACTTTTATATGTTTAAAGTTAATTCTAGACAAGATTTAATTTTTGAAGTGTTAATTTTTGTTTAAATTTATAAGTTTTGTTGATATATCATGATATTACATAATTTCCTTTAATAAATTACTTATTTTGTAAATACAAAATATTGTTTTATTGCCTTCCCTTCCCGTCCCTTCCCTTCGGACCGCTGAGGCGTTCAGTCGTGTGTTAATGTGTCTCTGCACTAATTTTTATAAACATAATCGTTATTAGTGTTCAATTTGACTAGTTACAATTCAAATAGTGGTAACTTGTGTGAAGTGATAATTGTCGTAACATATTAGCAATTAGTAAATCGCATCTGTGCCTGTGTAAAACAATAAACAAATAAAAACAGTCAGCGACCAGTGTATATTGTATTCGGAGCCCGGAGGTCTTGTTACGCTGGACGTCAACTAGCTTTGTATGAATCTGTCGATCGGCCACCAGTTAAGCAGACCCCTCTCGTTCAATGCGTGTCCGCTTAGAGGTCTCATTAAAGTGGACAATAATAAATTTACTATCAAATTGTCGATCGCCGACCACTGCAGCTGACCTCTGCCATTTTTATCAAACTACTCGCTGCTTAGTGACAATAATTGTTTATTGATATTAATCTAAAATCGGCGATGCCACTGCGACGTACACCTCCATCCTCACCTCACATTCAAGGTGCAGCGCCCGCACAGATTACGACTCTTGGTATAACTCAAAATCTGCAGCACTGTTCGTCTGAACCAGACTTGAATTTATCTATCCCCAATGAAGAGCTGGACCAGGGAACCCACAATATAACGCAACGATTTAAGCGTAAGCGTCCTGATCACATAAACAGTCAGTTAACCGAGTTCATGTCAGAAATGAAATCTATGTTCCAAGATTTCAAAGCTCACCAGCTATCACAGGATATTAAAATGGAGAAAATTTCAGTCGCAATAGATGAGATTAAGTCACAAAACCTTGCAACGCAAAATACTGTGGAATTTTTTGCTGATAAAGTTGGAGATATTCAAAGTCAAGTAGATAAACTTCAAGCTGACCGTGCCAAAAATTTGGAGTACATACATGGACTCGAAGAGAAATTGGAACAATTTGAGCGTAATAAAAGGGCAACTTGTATTGAGATTAAAAATATTCCTTATACACCCGGCGAAACAAAACAAGCGCTACTTAAGCAGATTTCTACTATTGCTAGTGCCCTAAACACGTCTATTGATCATCATTGTGTGAGAGACATTTTTCGCATCCACAAAAGAGACTCTGAAAACAGAACGATAATAGTAGACTTCTCAAGTGTGCTATCAAAAGAACTTATAATCCGAAAATACAAAGACTTCAATAAAACAAACAAAACCAGCAAATTTAGTACGGAAACTCTGCACATAAGTGGTCCGCGAGTACCTGTGTTTATATCAGAAAATTTATCGCCAAAAATGAAAAGGCTTTTATATCTATCCAAAGAATACAGCAAATCTAATGCGTACGATCATTGTTGGGTGTCTAATGGGAAAATATTCCTTCGGAAAAAAGAAGGCTCTGCAGCTTTTCTCATACAATGTGAGGACGACTTGGGAAAATTAAAAAACCCAAATAGCTTGTGACTATCACATCATAAGTATATGTTATGTTGTTGTCTGTATCTTGTTTCGTCTTGTTTGTTGTTAAATCTTGTTTTGCATTTTTTTATATTTTTATCTAATAATTTCGAATTGTTGTTGTTACTCTCTTACACCCAATATAATACATTTACACAAAAACACTTATACGTCATATCCATATCACTCATTAACATTACATTAAACAGCCAATATATTCATTCTCATCATCAAAAAATATCACTAACAGTTAAATATAAACCTTTTAATACAACTATGCCTCGCTGCATGTTAAAGCTATGTATGATGCTGGTTACTTTTGTCATTTTTAATGGATAGTACAATAGAAATTAATAATGATCTGGAGGAGTTATCTATCTCCCAATCTTTTATGTGTGCACCCGAGTGCTGTATGGAATATGTAAAAAGTCTTAATAATTCGATAAAACTCTTACACCTTAACATCAGGAGCATTGGTTGCAATTTTAATGAACTACTATTACTTCTGAAACGAATCAACGTTGTATTTGATGTGCTTGTCTTGAGCGAATGTTGGTTAAGCAAATGTCACCACTTGCCTAATCTAGTTGGTTATAAGTCAGTTAGGAGCAACTATATAAACCAAAACGACGGTGTGGTTGTATTTGTCAAAAACGATATAGCTTGCACAATAAGCAAACCTATACTTGCAGATGCCAATTGTCTAATTCTAAAATTCTTCAATGACTTAGCTATTGTGGCTGTTTATCGTTCTCCATCTGTCAGAAATATCTCACATTTTCTAGAATCTTTAGACGAAACCCTAAAAACATTAAACAATTTTAAAAACGTAGCATTAATTGGTGATATTAATATTAACATTGCACCTGGTAAAGGTGATTTGAATTCTGATGCTTACCTTAATATTGCTGCTTCTAATGCTATGTTGCCAGCTCATGTGTTTCCGACTAGAAGCAACAATTGCCTAGACCATGTAATGCTAAAAACTAATTCACCTTCTATCACGCTAGTTCTTGACACCTTTATAACCGACCATGCCCCTGTAGTTTTTTGTCTCAGTAGAAAAATGAAAATGAGTAAAGTGACGCGTACCAAATTGATAACTGATGAAACTGCATGTGTCAACACCCTAAAGCTTACAAACTTTTCTACTATAATGTCCATGACAGACCCTGAGGCGGCTGCTTATGCTCTTGTTGACACTATTATGAATATTATTCAAACAAATTCACGTTCAATAATTATTACTAGTAAAAATAGAATTATTAAGCCTTGGATGACTCCAGGTCTTTTGCGTTGTGTTCGTCACCGTGACCGCCTCCACAAGCTATCTAAAAAAGATCCTAACAATTGTACTGCTAGATTAACCTTTACTCGTTACAGAAATTATTGTACTAACCTTTTGAAAAAAGTAAAACTTGCCTTTGATCGTTTAGAATTCCGTAAAACTAAAAATAATCCAAAGGCGACTTGGAAACTAATAAGAAATATGACTAACTTAAATAGTAAGAAAGTTCCGTCTATTGATCTGTTACAGAGCGATACAAATCCTACTCGTACTCTTAATTTAATTAATGAGCATTTCAGTAAAGTCGGTCCGGAGCTTGCTTCTAAATTCACTGCTCCATCAAATCTTTCTCTACCTCCCAATACATCGCAAGTTAACTCAATGGCTCTAATTCAAACAGATATCGAGGAAGTTGATAGTATAATAATGGGACTCAAAATATGCGCCGTGGGTTGGGATAATATATCGGTGTCTCTATTGAAAGCTTCGCATGACATTCTTGCACCTGTTTTAACCTTTATTTATAATCTATGTTTAGCCAGTGGAACTTTTCCGGCAGTATTTAAGGTAGCTATTGTACATCCTATTTACAAGGGTGGTAATAGGGACAACATCAATAATTATCGGCCTATATCTGTGCTCTCAACACTATCTAAAGTACTTGAAAAACTTTTAAATAAAAGACTAACTAAATATCTTAATGCCTATTCTGTGCTCTCAAACAGCCAATATGGCTTTCGTAGAGGTAAGTCTACAGAGGATGCCGTGCTTGACCTTACTGAAACTATTGTTAAGAACATTAACTCTAAATTTAAAACTATTGGAATTTTTCTAGATCTTTCTAAAGCTTTTGATACTGTATCTTTTCCTATCCTTTTTAAAAAGTTGGATTACATTGGGGTGCGTGGCATAGCTCTTAACATCTTCAAAAGTTACTTAAACGATCGTACACAACGTGTACAAATTGGTTCTCACATCAGTGGAGACGTGCCCCTCACATGTGGCGTCCCTCAGGGTAGTGTCCTTGGACCTACCCTATTTTTAATATACGTCAATGACCTCTGCAATCTGGCAATAGACAATTGCAAAATATTCTCGTACGCTGACGACACAGCTTTACTTATTCATGGTGCTTCTTGGGTTGAAACCCGCACTTATGCTGAATCTGCTATGTCCAAAATAATGGGGTGGCTTGATAATAATTTATTGACATTAAATTTAGATAAAACCATTTGGGTCCCTTTCATTGCAACTACATCTGCTATGCCTCATGAATCGTTTTCTATCATAGCTCACCGTAATTGTTTGTACGACAAGTCGTGTTCTTGTGCCAAAATAACACAATCTCATTACGTTAAGTATCTTGGTGTCCTAATAGACTCCTTGATTACATGGAAAGAGCAGATTGATGCAACTGTTGCTAGGATAAGGAAACTTATTTTTATTTTTAAAGCCCTGAGAGGAGCAGTTGACCTCCTTACACTAAAGATGGTATATTTTTCACTAGCGCAATCAGTTCTGTCTTATTGTATTTCGGTGTGGGGCGGTTCTGG
>DWNR01004595.1:0-10755 GCA_018250455.1 Polygonus leo
TATATGACGAACTCCATCCAAGAAACCGGTATTGCTAGTGTGTTTTGTATACTAGCTTGTAAATTGTGAAAAATCGCACGTCGTGTGAAAATCCCGCCATTTTATTTCAGCTCAGCGCTTACCGGGCTCCGGCTGACGGAGGTAAAGCCCAATGATATAGAGGCTGGAGAATATACTTTACGCGGTACGTGGCCTTGTAGTTGTGTTTGGGGGTTTATTGTGGCGCTTATGATTCTTCCTGTTTATACTTCACTAAGTAGTAGGAGTATTGTTTTTTTTTGAGGAAAAAATATGTACCTATACCCTTGAGAGGGAAAATAACTTTAATAAAATGAGTGTGAGAGAGAAAATTACGTTAATTATTACTCTCGAATTGATGTTTGATTGATTTTAGGGTTAACAGCACCTTTGCTGTCCGTTCAGCTCAGCGCAACCAACAGGACCGTATTACTAACATTTTAATATGACTCATATTACACATGTGAAATAAATAAACATAACAATATACAGTTATACAATATGTTCTTTAGTTACATCAATCTAATACAATCGTAGTGAAATATACCTACGAATGAAAGAAGTTTCCTCAATTTTGAATACATTTTCCATGTTATAGTAAATTTAAAACATGTCCTCGAGTTTCCTCGCTCCACTTATGTATTCACATCGACATGCGAGTGGTTCTCAACTTAACAACCAGTTATTTTCTTTCAGTTGAATAAAATTTAGTCCGTTTTTTCTTAAGAAGTCATGTAGTTCAACCGTTCGATCCTTCGTGATGCAATTAATTATGTTTTGGGTTGGAGAGGCGTAGTTGCCGGCTATACTTGAATGCGAAGTGGACATTTTAGTCTTCAAGATTCAATCGTACTCGGGGATGATCACTATTGTCTATGGGCGGCAGTGACCACTTACCAGTCAATTAAAAGTCGCGTATTTAACCCCATTTTACACAATATATTCTTCATTTTGTTTGTCATAGAAACCCGATCCTACCCATTTATTATAATTGAGTGGAGCCGGATAAGATGCCGAGTGCTTGAGTGGGAAGTGGCTGCAATACATCACGAGACCGCAGGTGGCGGCTTGATAATTATATGTGTATATTGTATATACATTGTACTCTTATGAGGTAACATCGTATTTCTATGATGGAGATACTCTAGTGATCAGTGGGGTTAAGTACGCGACTTTCTCAAATTGTAACTACACATGCTAAAACGATTACTGCTTTTTTTAGGTGTTAGAAACTGCATATGGTACTATACCACCGGTACACTCATCTACTCCGCTCAAACTAACAACTATTTTAGTAAACGTTTACCAAACCGTCAAAATCAAAGGAAGTAGAACTAGAAAATATTGTTTAATAAAAAATGTTTAAATCTATCTTTTAATGTAAG
Source organism: Polygonus leo (assembly GCA_018250455.1). NCBI lineage: Eukaryota > Metazoa > Arthropoda > Insecta > Lepidoptera > Hesperiidae > Polygonus > Polygonus leo. The sequence continues at coordinate 1,404 of DWNR01004595.1, forward strand.
CCTGTTGACAAGAATTAATTCTAGATAAGATTGACGTCACGCCATAAGTCCTGCTATTGAGGACTAAGATGTACATATTTTTTTTTGTTTTTTTCGTATAAAGATAGCAAACGAGTATCTATTCAACCAAATGGTTCATGGTCATTGTCGTTCATGAATTATTATAATTAGCTCAATTTGTGATTAACTTAAGTATGATTGAATCGTCGCTGCGGTTAAACACAGTTACATTGCTATTCCTAAGGATTAAGATGTTCGCCTCATGTGCAAATAGGTATAGCTGGCAACCACACCACTCCAAAACCGAAATGATAAGTACTATTGCTTCACGGAGGATTATGAGCATGGCGGTGAAACTTCCGCCGTCGAATTACAGATGTAAATCGTGAATAATTATTGATAGCGACCACATATCCAATCCAAACTCAGAATTACTTTAAAGGCTTATGTGGTAGCACTCCAGTCAAGGAAATTATCATAATTTCCTTTTAAATTTATTATGTAACGGGTACTCACGATAAGCGGGGTTTTTTTGGATCACGATATTTTGCATGGATCGTGCTCACGGTGAAACTGGTGGCGGGCAGAAAACGTTGACCAATGCTAGCGGTAGATTCATCTATGTATTCTACGTCTAGTTCGTTTTACTTTTTTGGATTCCGTATCACGACACACACTAACTATATCTTTACGCACTAAACTACTACTTAACTGTGCACCGTATGTTGTTTACATAAACTAACCACTGGATTCCACGTTTGCGCTAATTTAAAATCGTCTTCTCTGTTAAAATTCTTGTTTGGATGTCTTTTGATCTCTGAAAGTGAAGCAATTTCTCTTACTAAACGTGGTTAGTAATGCCGTTCAGCGGAGATCACTCGCGGGATGTAACTCAACCCAGTGGTTAGTGTCTGAATTGAGGATGGATCAGCTACCGCATATTTTTGTGGGTCATTCTTTTTATCGAACTAATATGTTCCTTTATACGTTGAGAGATCGCTCGTTTAGTTTGGCCTATATACGAGCTTCCGCAGCAACAGTCGATTTTATAAACCATGGGACACTGGTAAGGGATGAATTCTTTCAGCAACCGAAGTTAGGCCATTACCTTCTTGTAAGATGTAAAGGTATAGTTGGCAACCGATGCCAGTTGCCTGGGGTACAGATTACATCACCACCCTGTCTTGTATTACTTTACTAAAATATATAGTTGGTTAACGATGCCAGATGCCAGATGCCTACATCCCAACCCTATCATGTATTTCTTTACTAATATAATGATATCGGCGGCGATATTTAGTGGTTTAACCATCATTATAAGTACCACACTAGCTACATCTTGCACACATATGACATATAGCGGCAGTTAGTTATATATGATAATATCGTATTTTAATACGGCTGATCGTTAAGGAATATTGTCCATAATTCTAGAAGCTCGAGACGGTTTTACCGCAATAATGTATCAAATTACTGCTATAACTTAGTCTCTCTTGTAACAGTTGTTATAAAGCTTACCGATGCATGACAATAAAACCTAGGTATTTGCCATAAATGTGACAACATTTTGCTTAAGTTTACAAACGTAGTCTCACTGCCTTGCGTGTATGCGTCAAATGTATGTTTATAAATACTAGAGGTCGCCTTGTGCTCGAAATTCGACTTAACCCATAAATAGATTTGTGTCAAATGTACGGTAGTGTGTGTTATGCTTTTTTAGTTTAAAATTATGTATTTAAAGTGCAATAATCATAAAAATTCTTTATATTAACTTTAACCCTGTCAAATGTCATATTCCTCCGCCCCCGTAATGTCTCTAAAAAGGGGTGCAAAGTTTTTGCTTCACGTATTAATATATTGATTTCTCAATTTTATCATCTATTTCAACTTGTTAGTTTTTGTATTCTTGGTTAAAAGTTTGTTCTTTTCTGACAATGTCATCTACAAAATTGCAGAAGGTAATTGAATAACCAAGGCGTGAAAGCACAACGCCAAGCCAATAATCCAATAGCCAATAATCTATCGTGAGAGTCCACTAGGGCTCCGTACCTTACTAGCTTGCTCTCCACTTGATGTCTCCTACACAAATAGATAAAACCAACCCTAAACAGCCCTTGTTCGAATAAATCGGCCATAAATGAGATTGACACCCCTAAATATTAAATTTCATTTACATTAAGTGGACTCGTAATAGCCTGCTATGATTTGTAATTTCTATTCTGTACATTAGAAATATCCTGTACATTTCTTTTTATATCTCGTATCCATTCTTTACGTATTTTTGCATTAACGAGATTTAATACAATATTTACTTATGAAGTTTTTACAAGTGTAAAATGTAAAATAAAAAACGAACCAGCAGTCCACCTCATAATAAATGATCACATCCGCATATGGATATTTGAAATCAATCCTATCTAGAAGAATCTAATGATTGACCACGGACACGTTGCTAGAACTAAGGACTAAGATGTTATCCTCGAGTATAAGTATAGCTACAAGAAAAACGTTAAATTGATTCACATTAGGGAAAACATATTTGAATGACGTCATGAAGTCGGAATAGGGGATAATCATACCCAACAAACTGTTCAAACCTCAAACAGTGGATTGTCTTTTTACAATAAACCCTTTAGAACACGCTTAACAGATAACTCCGGAAGACCCAGCTCTGACGAGGGGCTGACTCTTGACAGCGATAGCTTTCAGACCTTTCAGAAATGACGCGGTGAATAATACAGGCCGCGCACAAAAGTTGATGAATCGTTACGTTTTACGAGACTGACCACAGCCCTAATTTCTAACCGGTGCCTGTCTCGTGGAATATGTAAATAGCTCAGATTTAGGCAATTTCGGGCATGTTGTGACTAAATATCTTGTATTAAGCCGCTTACACGAGAGATTTGTGAGTTCAATAGTGAGCTATGAAACTTTGTGATTTTTTCATCGAAACTAAACGATGCTGTATTAATTAATTAATTTGGAGGGGGGTGTAATGTTAATACTGCTAGTGGTGCCTTCATTTGGTACCTTTGCCTTTTGTTATCTTCGCCACGCAACATTTGATGATAAACTTTTGGTCAGAAAGGTATGGTACAATTTAAAGCCCAGGGTAACAATGTGCATTTGTAAGTAACTTCATAGGGAGTCATATTTCGATAGGCATAAACGAATAATAAGTCAATACTAACATACATAACCGGGCCTAAAATACACTAATAAATTGGTGGATGTGACTTATATCTATTGCTTAGTTTCCTCACACATCTTTGGAAAAACAGGCTTATTGCTGGGAATTTGGAGAGCTGTGCTTGGGATATTAATAAATTAATGTTAAATTCCTTTTCGGATCCAGACATTCACACAACTGTCGTAGAACACACATAGTGTTCTTTCGCCTTCTTTATTTATAGTTTTTCAATAGGAAAACATTACTTGCTGTTCAAAAATAATGTGTCTATAAAGAGACCAACGGACGAGGTGATCCCCAACGACCAATCTTACGTTTTAAATGCCCCAATCCCATCGCTGCTGCCTCGCGCGTTGCCAACTTTTTCGATAACAGTTACAAACAAGAACTGTTATGTTATCTGTTGTATTTGGTATTGTGTTATATCAACTTATTTGTGACTTGTAAGTCTACTAATCAGTAGTATGTTGTACTTGATAAACAAAATGGTAGTATACAATCCAATGATTGTACTTGGGATCCAGTCATTCATTTATCATTGCCGGTTTCGTAACCTTTTGAATTTTCCGTGGGTGGGTTATCAGCCGTCACATAACTCCCAAGATGCTGTAGGACATGCGGTACTACGTAGGTCCACTAATCTACAGACTTAGCCGCAAGCATAGTTAGACTGTACCGTCGATTTCGATCTCCTATCCACTATCCGAAGGAAGCTCCCGCTGGTAAGTTTTCAGCTTGCCTCAAAAACCTACCCAAAAATCGGTGCCAGGCCTACTATAAGAGGCCTCGGTCTCCTACTATAAGAGGCCGCATAGGACAGGAGTCCTAAATGTCTATTCTCGTATCGGATTTTAAAATCGACTCCTGGTCAGAGGAGAGGAGACGCCAGAGGCTTAAGTAAGTGGGTTTGAATTTTGGACGCCCGTAGGGGAGACAGAAGTCTTAAACATTAGGCTTTTGCTACTTAGATGTTTATAATGTCTGGCCGGACACAGGGCTCGGAGGACCAACAACCGATGGAGAAGAAAGGTTTAAGTGGCATCTACGTCGAGGCAAAAGAAGCATAAGTGTCGCTCTCCTAGTTATACCGACGACCTTAAGAAGACATCTGGAAACTGTTGGAGTCAAGGTACAGGATCAGTTTGAGTAGCATCATTAAAAGGTGGCCTATGTCCAGAAGTGGACCTCAGGCAATTCATTTAGCATACACATTCAAATGTGTACGTAATATCCGCGTTTGCCCTAATAATACTTACATAGCCCGCCCGAGTCTACAATGACGAACTCAGAAAGTTTGTTATCTAAGTCACATTTAAGCAATTCAGTTAGTCGTTAGTCATGCTAAGTGGATTCCGAAGTAGGTACTTCTCTTGTTATGTAACAGAAGTAGGAAGATGGCAAATTGTAGCAATTCCGAATCTATTAGAACGAAGTTCCTTATCGCGCGGTACACGCATTGAGCGGAATGGGAGCGAGATCGAAAAAGCGTAACAAGACTATTTTTCGACACTTTTTCTCACTCTTTTTTAATTTTGTTTATTTATTCCATGTTTCCATGTTATATTTTTGTTTATTTGCCAGGTGGTAGAACTCATGTATTTCGACCGGGGAGGTACCACCGCCACCCTCATAATCCTTCTTTGAAACAATTTATTGTGTTTCGGTATGGAGAGGCGTAGCTGCTATACTTAAACACGAGGCGAACATCTTAGTCCTCAGGGGTAGCAACGAATCTGTGATCAAACTTAGGTATGACTCAATCGTACTTGAGGATGATTACTGATGTCCATGGGCGGCAGACCACTTACACAGACCACATCAGGTGGACTGCATGCTCGTTTGCTAACTTTACACAATAAAACAAAATGCGTTGCATCTCATAAGAGCTAAGATCGTAGCTATGTTGTATAAATGGGACCAAAATTGCTGCGGTAGTACAGCCACTAGCGAAGCGTAAAAATTAAAGAAACTATGTATGTAACATAGTTTCTTTAATTTTTCGAAAAAACGACTTTAAAGGTTTTGATTCTGTAGTTTCATTTTTTGCCTGAGTCGATGAACGCACGTAATGAGTAGATTAGTAATTATTAATTGCACAATCAGTTTGAATACTAATCAGCGTGTTTCAATAACAATAGGAGTCGCGGAAAGTTACCAACGAAGAGGTGACGGGTTTGAAAAATCAAGTACGCGATTTGCGTGAGGAAATTGAGGAGACGAAATTAGTTGTGGCGGAGAAGTGTGAGCAGCTGCAGGAATATCGGGCTAAGGTAATTTGGTTGGCGATTTCTTAGTGCGTTCTTTCATCAGACGTCGTTAGGCGCGCATCCCACTTGCGACTTTTGAACGCAAGCGATAGCTCGACGTCTACGCAGCGACAACGTGGTATGCAAGCGATGCAGCATCATAAAAATGCGGAATACGCATTTCTATGATGCTCGCATCGCTTACAATTATTAAATAACACGCTTTTTACACACATTTTATTGATCACCTGGCAGGTAGAATGTTCCACCAAAATCTTTTTAGGATATTTATTTTTAATTGTAAATAATATCTTGTTAAAAATTTCAATTTGCCTCAAATATATTCGTTCTAATGATTTACAAGCACCTGCCAAAGTTAAGTCTCTACTAATAAATCTGGCTTATTTTTTTCAAAGTGTTTTCTTTGTTACTAAATTTTATCTTTAAAAATATAATGGTTGATTTAGCCCCGCTACCCTTCAGTCACGTCTGAAATTCTAAGTTAGGGTAATTTAGGACGGGTATTCGACAAATTTTTTGCTTATCTTATATACCTACTCAAAAATATCTACCAGGACTCCTACTACCTCGTGACGTTGTCGCTGTAGGATAGCTGTCGCTAGGAAGTCGCTGGAAAGTCGCCAGTGGAATAGTCGCCTCATGTATTGGAGATATGAAAACTATTTAAATGTCCCAAAACTCGAAGACTAGCTATAGGTGAGATCTATATCCCCATTACGTAAGTATAATAGATAAAAAACAAACCAAATTGATACCTATACAGTCAGAATAAATCTTCTGATTTTTTTTGATAAATGATGGTACGTTAATAGTGTTCAGGGCCAAGTGTGCAAGTTGCATAAATCAATAAATTTGGACTGCATCAATTGGCTTCCTGAATATTATATAAAAATGTCATATAATCATTAATATAAAGTTTTTACAGTTTTAACAAAAAACAATAAGTAATCTAAACAGTATCAGTTAATCTTAATTTATAAAAAAATCTTTGTGTCACGAAGTTTGTCCGGGATAATTTATGAAACTACCGGATTGAATTTAATGTAATTTCGTACATATATGCAATATTATCTAACTTAAAATATTATCTATATTTTTTTTCGATTAATGTCTTAATTTTTTGTAAAATTACCAGGTCAGCTCAGCTAGGATGCCAGGTCAGTTAGTATTGATTTATAAAAGTTTAAGTAACTTATACGTACTGATATACAACGCATTAGTCTAAGAATCTTCACATAGTACTCACCGTCGAATATCGCAGACCTTTTAAGTTGTGTTGGCTAAAGCTGCTCTTATAATCCCGGTTTGAAAATAACTATTTTCTATTTGTCCATTACTAAGATTCCTTCTATTAAGTTGTGATAGTTTTAGCCTAAATGTTTTTGGTAATAAGTAAACAAATTCGATACAATTCCTACAAAGGTTAATTTTGCTGTTGATTCATGGTTACTTTTAAAGGCTAAGCAAATATATAAATTTTCCAGAATATGATAATATTCGCCCTAGTAGGTAGTTGTTCATTTATTGTAACGGATTATTTGTTCCGCTATTGTGTTATCCGCTATTTTGTCATGGCTTTATTTATATATATAGCTTCGTAAAATTAGCCCAGACTATCAATTTGCATGATGAAACTAGTGGGGAATTTTCGTCACATACTGTATATTTCATATCGATTATTTGTATATAGTAGGTAGGTATCTACAAATAAACACGATAGGGATTTGCAGAGTTTACTTGCATTTATATAATCTGTAGACACTTAAAACTAGGTAATAGATATACAGAATACCTGGAGTCAGTTCTGCTAATTTAGTTACACCTTATTGAGATTATCTCGGGCTCATGCTCGTCAAACTTGGTAGGTACACATTATTATTTGGCCCGGCAAGCGTTGGTCTGACATATACATAAATTATAAAATCGATATTAAAAATGGGGAGTGGAGTAGGACGGTACCATATCTAAAATCCTACCATACCATGAAAAAGAAAACCTCAAAACAGAAAAAACGATTTGGATATGGGTACCTACCCTAGGATTAAAATATACGTTACCACCTACTCCTATTAAATAAACATTAAAATATGAAAAAAATTGTATGCCTATGTGTTATTCTGATGTATAAGCTATATTATTGTAAAGTTTCATTAAAATACATTCAGTAGTTTTTACGTGAAAGAGTAACAATCATCCATATTTACAAACTTTCGCGTTTATATTCGTATGAAGATCTTGTGGGTGATTAAGATCAATATAGATGCTGTCTTTGATAACAATTGTGTCATCGCATTGTAAAAATTATTGTAATCTGCACGACGGATGTCATTTTTCGTTCAATAATTAGAGTATTTAAAAATTTACGATCATTTTATTCAAGGCCGTCCCTTGAGTTACAACTTTCACAACTAAGATAACGCATCCATTGTAATCTTTTTCTATTGTTCCATAATACCTTTAATCACCGCCACTTTCCTTCAACTATCTTTACGACAGACCTAAGTTCCCACAACATTATTATTTCCATTACTTATTTACATGTGAAAGTGGTACATTACATTACATACGAACAACACAAGGCGTATGTACCACAAATGAAAATATACAAAATATACACATCAGAATAAGTAGATTCTACGAAGTTCAGTCAATGAGATTGTTTCAAAAGAGTTATGCCGTAATTTTATAACCCCTATGGCTTTAATTTGATCAAGCGACGACATTACGACAGCTAATTTCTTAAGATTTTGGCCTAGGTTCCGAGGTCCAAATCCCATAACTAAAAGCGTGTTAGTAATGAATGAACCTGAATGAATTGTATCAATTTGCACATGGTCACCTGACACGACGGTCTTAGCCTTTCTCTTTCTAAGAAGTTACCTGTACCCAGCAATTGGACACTAACTAGTGGTGACGATGATGATAACGATATATGAATTTCAGTATCTCCAAGCGCAACAACAAGTGGAGGAGCTGAGGCGACAGATGGAAGTAATGGATTTTGACAACAGACAAGTTTCCGACCAAATCCAACACGAGATTCAAAAAATGAAGGTAAGGTAGTTCTTTGTAACATTGTGTTTATAAGATTTATACAATACATAGAAAAGATGTAATGGTAGTGTGTAGAAAGAGTCTTAGAAGTTTTATAATATAAGTCTTCACAAAATATTATACCATTTTGGCATGTTTCATTGTTTTGACATTAGACACATAAATAAACGCAGTCACATACATCTTTGTTTTCGTAATTTTGTTAATTGTTTATTATCATCCAGGTGGTAGCACTTGTGTAGTTCGACTTCCATACTTGCAGTAGTGCAGGGAAGTAATTTTTGTGTTTCCATTTTGGATAGGCAGATTCTGTATGTATTTACATACGAATCAATTCCTGAATATTTAATGCGGTCGACCTCTAGTACGATTAAAACGTAATTAGTTTTTAGTATAAATATCCATGAGCACCACCATGTGTATCACTTACCGTTGGAGAGGTGTGGTTGCCGGCTATATTTACAAACAAGGCGAACATCTTAGTCCTCAAGGGTAGTAACGCATTTGTGGTCAACCTTGGGTCAATCGTACTTGGTGATGACTAGTAATGTCCATGGGCGGCAGTGACCACTTACCACGAGGTGGAGTGCATGCTCGTTTACACAATAAAAAAAACCAGAGTCCAGATGCCACATCGGGCTCCTCCCGGGCAACATTTTGGATGCCGTCGCCTTCAGGCCTTTACGACGATGTGCGGCCACACACACCGTCATACTCAGTGGAGGATTTGCACATTTGCCGCCAGTAGCTTATTTTCGGTTTCTACTGCAGTTTCTGCCGAAACCGAAACTCCATTAAAACAAAGTAGTATTTTTTAAGATTATCTTGATTATGGCTAATA
>DWNR01004596.1:0-10754 GCA_018250455.1 Polygonus leo
CCAGCCAACTTTTTTTAAAATATATTCCATGTACAGACTTTCGACCCTCTTTAGCTTTATTATATGTATAGATAGATGCCAATTAGAAAAAAAAATCACGCTCGCAAATAAAACTAAACAAAACAGCTATTTTATTTATTTCTATCAGTTTTAAACTAAATTTCCCGGTAGTGCGGCTCAAGATGGCCGCGACCCCATGTGCGCTTGTTATCCAGTCACTCTTTCTCGCGTATTTCCCATTCGTTTTGACAGCCGATACGACTCACACGGGCAAGGACGCTAATGCAAATTTTGAATTGGATTTTTGGAAGTGTTGGAAATTTTGAAAATTATAATCGTTTCCAATATGATCCTATTAGGTTTTGTAATAAGAAGAAAATGCTTACTATGGATTCTGTGGGTTTCGAGTTTCAGCCCAGATTAAAGATTAACATGTTGAATGATTTTTTTAATATACTAATATATTTACTTTAACCTAAAGTACAATTAATGTGTTATAGAATTAAAAGATACAGAATCATTTCGTAATGATTACCTCTTAGTTTAAATATCTTTATGTATTTCTGTTTATCCAAAATACAATTTAAAAGTGCAATTTAGTAATCCAATACTAAGTTTCGTAGGTTTTTAGCTACAATAAATCAATATACTTTTTCATTAGTACTGATATAGTTACTTTTTCGTTTTAAAAGTGTATGTAATTTTTCGTAGTTCCGACCAATGTTTCCTATTAAATCTACTTAAATAAAAATGATCAACAAAATGTTTTACGCGCATAACTTCCAAACGAATGCACTAAATTGGATAAATCCTTCTTTTGTGTTCGTTATTGTCAGAAAAAAAAATTAAAAATAAAAAAAAATGGCAAACATAAAAAAAATTTGTTTTTTTCCGAACAAAGTCCACCGAGCAGCTAGTATCAAAAAAAAACAACGTAAGTGTCCTCAAGATTAGTTGTTTGTCTAAAAATCTTGCACTACCTAACAATATTTTGCCGTGACATATTAATAACCTTAATTAATGTTATCAATCATATAGAGATTGCACTGATTGCATAGTGCACGTATGACATGCAATCAGTTACAAAGTAAGACCAGATGTTTTAAGCCTCAATTGCCTTCAATTAGATATGCCTTATGTCATTACTTTAGTTCATAGATCATATAAAAATACAGAGAAGCGATATTAACTCATAGGTTCCCTGAAAGTTATGGTCAAATACAAAATGATGGTCAAGTCATTCAGTGGAGTCTTTTACGCGTGTGTTTAAAGTTCAAGAAATTTACAAATAGAGGAGAAAACATCTTCGTTAGCGGAGATGCAGCCAAGCTGGTAGATATCTATATAACACTATCTCATAAACACCTTATTCCAGATATATAGATAGATAGTGCAGATAGATAGATTCAGTTCGACCGGGGAGGTACCCCGGTTTGGAGAGACGTGGCTGCCGGCTACATGTATACACGAGGCGAACAACTTAGTCCTCAGGGGTAAAAACGCACCTGTGATCAAATTCAGGTATAATTCAATAGTAGGTACTTGGGGGTGATTACTTACGTCCATGGGCAGCAGTGACCACTTACCATCAGGTAGACTCCATGCTTGCTTGCTACGGTCATTCGAAAAAAAAAGATACGAAGTAAAATGTTAATAAATATAACGATTAAGATACATATATTTTATATGATCTATGATTTGATACTCTACTTTAATCGACTTAGTTTTTCGGTTAGGTATGTGTGAAGCAATGGCACAACAAAATTTTCGCTTATTCTAAGGACAGGCACTTCTAAATGATTCGGCATTACATACATTATATAAATTTTATCGATATTTTTATATAGCAGTCTAAAGTTTAAAAAATATTTTGCATAACACGTCCTAGCACATAACTCAAAACATATTGAACCTAAACTTAAAATTAAAAGAAAATATTGCAATTGCAAATTTCCACATACAGCATTCTGCGTTACGACCCACGCCGTATGTAGTGTTCCCCCATCGACATCTCAAGGGTTGCTTGTTAGTCACAATACGCAGCCACCGATCGTATGGGAAGGCGGAATTATTATTATTTACCGCACTGGAAATCCGACGAGTCTTGCCAATTCGACGAATACCTTTTCTATTCGTCGTTAAAAACTATTCGTCGGATGCCCGCAGACTGCTTGTTAGACCAAGTTTTGAATTCAAATATCGAGGTTCTTTAATAAGCTGCAATAAAGCAAATGCCTAAGCTCTATTGTGTAAAGAAATCTTAGGTTAACAAGGTAGGAATGAAAAATGTGTTGTGTATAATATAAATAGTTTTGTTTATTGCATTTATTTCAATATTCCGCTAAGCATATCATTATCAATCGGTGTGTCACTAATAGACAATACATTCTCTCTTTTTGGAAATCTCATCCGAAAAGTATGAGATATACTTCACTGCATGAAACAAGTGTCAATACTTATTAGAATGAAATGCACGATTTATAGATTTTGATTTTTTTTAATCTCTCCATTACTTTCAAGCAAGTGATAATTGATTTATAATACACACATAATTTTAGAGCAGGGTCCGTAATTTGAACCCTGGTCTCTTAGTGTGAGAGTAAAAAATATTCTTACGCCGTTTTTCCCGTCACAATGTTTTCCTTCGCTGAAAAATAATAAAAATATTAATGCGCGTGCTATTTTTTGAAATCATCGTGAGGTGTCGGATTCATAACCACTAGGCTATCTGCTGTTTTTTATTTACTTAATCATTAAGATACGTAATCATTAATCAACGGTCATATAGCATTGTTTTATAGATTTATTAATCTTGATGATGGATGAACTGGTAAACTTAGGTCATAGTAACAATAATAAATCTTTATTATACTAATAAAATGTAGCTGTCTGAGAATAAATTATTAATAATTTATTACAGAATCGAAGGACCTCTTTAGTTTATTAAACATTGTAACGCAAATGAAATTGAAAAGGAAATATTAACTATCAGTATTTCAAGTCTTTGTGCTTTTGTTTTAATTGAAGATGTGAAGTGAAGTGGTGTTTATAGCACTCCTTCTGATATGTGGTCATCGCCACTCATGGACATCAAACCCGTACAGTAATTTCAGTGATATTCATACTTGAAGTTGACTATAGATGATCTCGAGTTATATATCAAGCCTCGATCAAGTATAGGTAAACACGAAAAACGCATTTTGTATAACTGTTGTCTATATAATGCGAAGGGAAGATGGCAGGCTGGAAATGCTGGTCATTGTTGGCAACACTTAAGGCAAAAGAACAAGGGGCCACTTGCCAACACGATGATCTGACCAATTTGAAGAAGATACTTCCTTGAGCAGATTTTATCAGGTTTTGATGGTTACTATGGACCGGAATCGATGGTGACAGACGGTCCGCTTAAAAGGTCCAGTGACCACGTTCCTCAGTAATGAGGGACCGATTGAAGAGAGAGATAACCATTGTCTAATCTATCATAGTATTTCAATTAACTATTCACATCAACCGCTCAATGTATCTATGCTCATAAAGTTACCTTATTTAATTGAAAGTCGCATCAAAATCAGTTCAAACATTACAAAGCTAAGTTGATAAAAAATTGAAATCTTTATGCGTTAATCATTATTATTCCAATCCCCCAGCGCTTCCCGATTCACAATAATTAAAATGCAAACGCCTCTAAACTCATAATTACGGTTTGCATACCAAATAAAGCCACCCTAAACACCAGTTAACCCAGTAACCGACTCGCTAATACCTACGGCAATTTAACCTTGACACCGTCCTAGTTAGTATGCACAGGCTTTCTTTTAAAATCTGATATATTAATTTGCAAAGTTTTCCCCCAAACCAAATGCACCTTAAACGCAACGAACTAAGAATCAAATTCATTACACAAGACGCTACGGAACCACGTTCGGCGTTTAAAATTGTGGAGTATAACGCTGTGGTAATAACATACTAATTTATACTCACGGGTCTTCAAATTACAATTCAAAGTCAACTGTGGCTGTATGTTTCTTAAGACGTTTTAAATATTTAGCGGTTATTTAGCACGTGGTTCTTGTGACGACGTTCGCAATTTGAGTATAAATTAGAACACTTATCTCGTCGTGGTCTTCTTGCGTCCCTTTTTGTCTTCAACGCCCCTCATAACTCCATCTCTTTTATTCTCAATGTCGAGGAATAAGCGTAGGGGTGTTGCCACGTCAGCGTTTTGCTCTATCGATATTTCAAGATAGCACTCGAAATGCTCCGAGGGTGGGCAGAATGTGGGCAGCTTATAAATTCTAAAATGATAAATGTGGTCTATCCTTAAAGTGACTATTTTCTGCAGAGAAGGAGCTCTTAAGTTTAGATGCCGTAATTGTACACGAAAAAGCACTTTTCCATGGCCTTTAAGTATAATAATAACATCAAAAGAAATAATAAATAAGTAGTGGCTAACAATCTCAAAAAGGACTGATGACTAAATGATAATTTAGTACGTCTTATCTTATATTTGCTTATTCAATATGGTTCAAACTCAAGTTGCAGTTACGTTGGTGTTATAAAAGTAATAGAAACAAGAATTTCAATATATAGTAAGTAATGGCGGAATATTTTTTGATGTAATTTTAAAAGCTGGACTATTCTATTATCTGTTTAGTTACCAATATTAAGTACTGTTAGAACGTTGTGGTATTTCAAAAGGTAAGAGACTAACACAAATGCGTCTGATTTAGTCCTCAAAGGAGTTTTAGCAATACTCCAAATATAATTAGGTGTCCATAAGTGGCAGTGACCATTTTCCAATAGGTGTACTGTTTTCTCGTTTGCTAAAAATGCATTCCCATAAAAGATTGGAGAGAGTTATCGACAGTCGATATTTTCGTAGTTAGCCCGTCTCGGTCTCATATTTAATTTAGCCGCGGGAGCAACAGGTTATTAGCACGGAGCTTTCCCGCCTAACTTTCCGGGCGTTCACTTTAAATTCCGCTCCTTCCCTTTCTAATTGGATGCTTTCTCCCTTGCCCGTGAATGAATGAGACTTGTTGCACGAATCATTCAAAATAAAGTTTTTATTTTAAGTCCGGATTTATTTACGCGCGTCCTTTGGCGACTGAGCATCGTAGCGGACCCGAAAATCGATTGATTGAAAATTTTCGAAGGTACAGTACACCTATCACTTTGAACCAAATTTTCCGACGCCCTTCACCCGTGAAACTTATTTCAGCGTATAATTTTACGCCCCGACGCTTTCCTGTCGGGTGTAAAAATTAACACGTCCGTGGTTAATCATTTTCCGCTCATTAATTCTATTGAACCCAATACTTTATTAGGGTCATAAGTTCCAGTACGTGGAAAAGTGAATAAAATTAAACGTGTTTTTCGCGATATAAGGGCCGCCCACACAAAGGGAAACCTACCAAACGTTGAGACAGTCGATACAACGTCTCGGTTTATGACAAAGGGTTTTTCGTGCCCGGTTTTGCTCGTGACCAAACTCAAACCCGGGTTTTATAATATTTCCAGATTGTTCCACGTTCTAGAATTAGGTATACAAATCTACATAACAAACTGCGTGAAAATATAATTAATTTATAGTTCTTTATCGGACTCCTGGCATGAAAAGGATAGTCTATGGTACTTCAATAGTTTGAAAATATTGCCGCAATGTTTAATACCTACCTATATTTATCAAGTTCTTTTAGTTTAGTTTATTTAGACCCAATTCAAGGCGATTTAAGCGTTTCTAGATCGTGGGTTAGGGTATCGTTCAAAGAAACAAAATTAATAGTCCATTAAATGTTACCTATTTTGAAATGACGCACACATATAAATTTTATTATTCGTATATTGTTAGACGTACTTATCTCCATATCAAGATTCACATTTACCACGCAATACCCTTTCTCGTACATATAAAAAGGAAATTCTATAGTCACGTGAAACGAAGCCCACACCGTATCTTACTCTCGAACCTACACGAATCTACATACATAAATATATTTCTATTCACCACCCAATACATTTTATCTATGTTACCGTTGCCTTACTAGAATTGTTGGGTGGACGAAATGTCGTATAAGAATGGGTGTTTCGGATCATTCTGTATCCATTCCAACTGGAATAGGGGTGAGATTGGAATGTTGCAGCTCAGTCGGTTGTACCGACCTCATTGTGATCCCGCGATCAAGTCTCACGAGGTATTCTCAAGGGGTGCGCGTAGTTCTCGTTCTTAGATATAAAGAAAGGTAGATACTTATGAAATTCGAAGGAAAAACCACCCTTCCCTATACTTATACAGCGCAGTCGATTCGGTTTTCGCCGAGGAAATTGTAGCGTAGTTTGAGCGGGACATTCGCTCTCCGAACGTCGGCTGGAGACGACGATTTTCTCGAATTTCCTTCGGGACGCGTCTCCGGTTTCCAAATTTGAATTTTATTTTTCTTTTTCTTTTTTATCTGTGCTCCATTCCTACATGATTGAAGCGGGACTCCAGTTAGATATTTTTCTTTTGTTTCGTTTAGTTTTTTTCTTTTTTGTTTTGTGCTAAATAAATTCGTAATTCGCGCCGCGATAAAAACTTGAAAACTTCGCGACCGGCTTCGGGGAAGGTAAGAACTTCAGCTTTTAATTGACATTTATTTTTTTTAGTTAATTGAATACAAAACTAAACTAGAGTCTTAATTAATTTTGTACTACTTTTTGTTTTATTCTTAAATATTCTGATGAAATAAAGAAGCTATTGTGATGATGTATCCAATTAACGACAAAAGAATTATTATAGTTGCTCAACCGCTACTTTATACAACGTTTATTGAAATGTATTTAATATAAGGTAATGTTTTTTCTACTTCAAAGGTAAGTAACGATTAGGTATAACAACAATTCCAATAAACTATTACGAGAATAACTTTTATTAAAAAAAAAAGTAAAATACAACTTTTTTTTTCAAACATTTGATAATCGGCTACTTTTTACAACCTTGAATTAACTATTTGTAATTAAAGTAACATATTATGTAATGTGTTTTTTTTTTGTACTTATGTCAAAGGTAAGTAACAATTAGGACCAATCTTTCCAATATTAACAAGAATAACTTTTATTTAGAAAAACAGTAAAATACAACATTTCGGTCTAACAATTGAAACATATTTCAAACTTCTGTGTAAAGACCAAATTAATAAAGATATTTTAACTACAAATTATACTTAAACTCACATTATCGATTTAAAATAATTACTCAAACATAAGGTATGTTTGAGTTGATAATTTTAGCTGATAATTGATGTCAAATTAAGTACAGAGCAAAAAAGAAGAACAATTTTAACTTATCTAAGTAAAGATAATGACGGCAGTATTAAATTACGTCGTAAATAATATCGCATCAATTTATCTGTCACACTCTTGATCAAGTTATCAGACTTATCAGCGAGAGGTGTGGTACTGCCAAGACTGTCATTTCCACAGCCGGATATTGTGATAGGCAATAAGGCGACAAGGTGGCAGGGTACTGACTGTGTCAAACTTCCAATGCGGCTAACGGATGCGGCTACCAAATGTTTCTTATCGATGCCACTTGCGTCTCCTATCGAAGCAACTTTGATAAAATAATTATAGAGTAAGTGGCAACAGGTAACTGACGCCTTGGTAATGTTATAGGTCGGATATTGTAATAGGCAATAAGGGGACAAGGCACCAGGGTACTGACTGTGTCAAACTTCCAATGCGGCTAACGGATGCGGCTACCAAATGTTGCTTATCGATGCGACTTGCGTCTTCTATCCAAGCAGCTTTGATAAAATAATTATAGAGTAAGTAGTAACAGATAACTGACGCCTTGGTAATGTTATAGGTCGGATATTGTAATAGGCAATAAGGGGGCAAGGTGCCAGGGTACTGACTGTGTCAAACTTCCAATGCGGCTAATGGATGCGGCTACCAAATGTTTCTTATCGATGCGACTTGCGTCTCTTGTCGGAGCAGCGTTGATAAAATAATCATGCAGCAATAGGCAACAAAGAACTGAACTTGGAAATGTAATAGGCCAGATATTGTAATAGGCAATGAGGGGCCAAGGTGGCAGGGTACTGACTGTGTCAAACTTCCATTGCAGCTAACGGATGCAGCTACCAAATGTTGCTTATCGATGCGACTTGCGTCTCTTGTCGGAGGAGCTTTGATAAAATAATTACACAGTAATAGGCAACAGAGAACTGAACCTGGTAATGTAATAGGCTGGATATTGTAATAGGTAATAATGCGGCAAGGTACTGACTTTGTCAAACTTCCAATGCGGGAATACTTACTTGCGCTTGTCTAAGCAGCTTAAATAAAATAATTAGACAATACATTGTATAATAGGATGCAGATTATTGATATTTCTAGATAAAAGACGTTATATCACAACATTCTGAGTCAGGATATTGTAATAGGCAATACGGCGGCAAGGTTACAAGGGACTGACTTTGTCAAACTTCGAGCGTGGTTTACGGATGCGGCTGCCAAATGTTACTTATAGATGCGGCTTGTATCATTTGTACCTTATATAAAGCAATGGCATTAATTGTAGAATGGGTATTAATGATCAACAAAGAATTGACGTCGTTATAGGGGATGTGCTAAATCACAATATCCACAGGCCGCATATTAATACTGTACTGTGTAGGTACTGACTTCGTCAAAATCCCAATGCGGCTTATGAATGCAGCTACTAAATGTTGCTTATAGGTACGACTTGCTTCGATTGCCGTAGCAGCTTAGATAAAGTAATGATATTATATTATCTTTAATTGTCAACAGACCACTGACACATTAATAAACAATGCATTATCACAGGCGGCAAGGTGACAGGGTACTGACTTCGTCAAACTTCTAATGCGGCTTTAGGATGCGGTTTGCGTTGATTGCTGTAGCATTTTAGACAAAGTAATGACACTATTGTATAAGGGACAATAATAGGTAAAAGAGTAATAATGTTTTGATAACGATGCGATAGATCATAATTTCCACAGCCCGATATTGAGCTAGGCAAGGTGGTAAGGAGACAGGGGACTGACTTTGTCGTACTTCTAATGCGGCTTACGGATGCGGCTTGCGTTAACTGCCGTAACAGCTTCAACAAAATAATGATACTATTGTATAATGAGGGACAGAGTAATGACGTCTTAATAAACAATGCAATATATCACACTATCTACAGACCGGATATTGTAATGGGAAATCTTTTTGATGGGCAATAAAACAATGTGGCAGGATACTAACTTTGTCAAACTTTAAATGGGGGTTACGAATGCTGTTTGCGTCGATTGCTTTAGCAGTTAAGACAAAGTAATTAAATTGTATTGTATAATAGGGTAAACAGAGTACTGAACAGAGTCCTAGTAAACGATGCGTAGATGTGATGTCTACATAGATTAAATGTCATTCCAATCCAACTACATCTTTCTTGATGCTAATCTCCGTTACCACTAATCTAATTTTTGTGCGACTTGGTTCAACTTGTGAAATAAGATACATTTGGACCCGCTAGGTGGCGCTGTTGTCGATTTTTGTAATGACTGAATGACGTCTATCCACTTATGTCATACTATAAAATAGACATATCTTTTTCTTTATAAAATCGGCCATTAGATTTACGGTGCATCTATTGTAACATAAAATTCGTTTAACCCTAATTTCTTATTAATTTATTTATAATCTATTAATAAATAAATTTATTTCCTTATACTACTATCTACAATAGATTAGATGCCTACTGTATAGCTGGGGTTAATAAGGAATAAAATATTTTAATAGTGTACTTCTTCATGAAAGAGTAAGTTGAGATATTGAAGGTTTTTTGTATATATATATACCTAGCGATAAGGCAGACGGGCTACCTAATGGTAAGTAGTCACCGTCGGCTATGGACATTTGCAGCACCAGAGGGACCGCCAATGCACCGCCGGCTTGATTCATTTAGAACTGCCACCTATTTTTATACAAAACAGGCATTCGAACTTAACCCGAATATAGACACGTAGGACTAAATTGAAACACCAAACATAATATAGAATTCACCACAAACGGGAAAACACGTCGTAAAACTAACATACGACCGTATAAAGTACTAATTAGTACCGATATGCCATCGTTAAGTTCAAGTCTCGTAGTACTTAATAGTGTAATAAAAATAGTGTATAAAGTTTTCACTACACTATTTAGGATGTGACATAAATTAATATGTCTCGCGACTTTAGTGATACAATAAACCGTAAATCTGTATGATCTTTACACTTTTACGTTTATTACATAAACTGTAAGTACATTTTACATTTTACGCCTTAAAGTGCGGCAATAATAAGCAAGTTTTATTTCATACAAGTTAAAGTAAATTTTCAAATATTAATCGCAAAATAACTCAAAAACCAAGTGCATTGGCATTTTTTTATTTCAAGTCGACGATAGATGATGCCTGCTTTATCGCTAAGTATAATAAAAAGTGATACTAAAATTGTCACTTTTAATCTATATTGTCTACTAGCTGACCCGGTAAACGTTGTTCTGCTATATAAAGTATTAATATCTCTTAAAGATTATCCAGGCCGCTATAGTCCCACATCTGGTATCCCGATCTTCAAAATAAATTATAGCCTATATGTTTCCGAGGACTAATAGCTATATAACAAAACCAGTTTCATCAATCGTCCAGTAGTTTTTACGTGAAAGCCGCACAACAGACAGACAGACAAAAAATTTAAAATGTTTTTTTTTGGCTTGTG
>DWNR01004597.1:0-10754 GCA_018250455.1 Polygonus leo
TCTTCACGCCAAATCCCTAACGGGGTAGGCAGAGATTATCGAGTGCCAAATGGCACGGTTCTGACATACTTGCCTAGTACTAGTATAAAGGTAGTAAACGAGAATGCACGCCACATTATGAATGGTCATCAACCCCAAGAACGATTAAATAGTACCTTAGGTACGTTGCTACACCCGTGGACCAAAATGTTCGCCTTGTGTATAAGTATAGCCGGCAACCACGCGTCTACTAAAAGACAATAAGTTCCTTCACAGATGATTATGAACTAATAATTGCATATAATAATATAAGTTATGCAATTAATATATCATAAAATCACACCGTTTTTCTAACTTTCGTCTAACATTTTGCTCGGGGGTTTTAAAGGAAAATAAAGGCACCTCTCAGACTAAAGTATACAAATTCTACCACCTGATAAAGCACTCATAGTAATTACACAATTTGGCTAAAACAAAACAGTGACTGCAACAAAAAAATCATCATACCTTGCACCCACGTATCCTTATCTCCACACATTCTATTAACCATCTCTACCATTCAAACAACTTCATAGTTCATTACAATCTGTTTTTCATCTCATTTCCAACCTTATGTTCTGTACCAGAACCTTGTTACCCTGGTACTGGTGGTATTGTTTGTGGTAATTCCGTCATTAGTCACGCTTGACAGCCTCCTAATGTCTAATTTATTCATGTACACGCGGCAACGTAATTTCCTAATGATGTACAACATAATGTGTACAGTGTACTGCATAGGTTTGGATCATAACTGTGTATTAATAAGTAGTCATGTGATTTTGAACTAATACCATTGCTAGATTTGTACATTTTTAGGGTTCGGTAACCAAAATGTGTCAACATAACCCATTCTTATTATCGTGTATAACGAGCATGCAGTCCACCTGACGGTAAGTGTTCACTGCCGCCCATGATCCCATGAAATTGGTAATCATCCAAAAAACTATTAAAGTGTATCAGAGATTGACAACAGATGCTTTGCTACACCTGTGGACTAGATGTTCGCCTTGTGGCAACCACACCTCTCTAAACCGAAATACAAGAATTGTTACATGAAGGATTGTATGGTCGAACTAAAGAAGTTTTAGCATCTGATCTACATTTTTAGGATTTCATACGCAAAGGGCGCCAACGGACGCTACTATTAAAACTTCGCTATCTGTCCGTCCGTCTGTCCTTCCAACTGTCACAGAGTTCTATCATCATATCAAAAACCGTAAAATAGACACTTGAAATTTCTAAAAAATAGGTATTTCCATGGTCGCATTGTCATGTCACAACAAATACCTACTAAAAATTAAAAATATATATATATGTAGATCCCCATACAGAAAACTGGTATTTAAGGTTTTTTTTTCTGGCAAACTGCGTATAAAACTACATTTCAATTGATCACAACGTTATTGTTGAGGGTAGAATTTGGCCAATTATTTATTAAACTCATTATGTAATGAGTATCCAATAAGCGGTTTTTTGGATGCTGATATTTCGACCCAGTTGCATGGATCGTGGTCAGGGCGAAACTGGTTGCGGAGCGAAACTGCAATTGGGTTGAAATATCGGCATCCAAAACACCGCTTATCGTGAATACCCGTTACATAATAAAATTAAAAATCAGTATCAAATAATGAAACGGCGATTTTATGCAGACAATTTCAGACAATCTGTTTGAAAGAACCAGGAATTTAAAATTTTATTATGAAAACCATTTCAGACGCTGACTACTCGCCGGTTTATCGTACTGAGGTCTGCGATTCGAATACCAAGGCTTCCGTTATTTCCGATTTTTTTAACGTATTTTCATGGCCAGCAGTTACTATCAAGCGGACTTCACGCTCGTTTGCTACAAGTTCTGTCAATTGACTTCCAAAAATCTCAAAAGATATACCTCTATATAAGTATAAAAATAAAATAAGGTCAACAATGCAAACAATAAAACTGTTTAAAAGAAATCAAACAAAAAGATCGACCAAATAAACATTAAGTAAATCGATATTCCGATAGCGATACATCGATAAGAATCGCATAAAGATGTCAATCGTTCCCCAACCGAGATATCGGTTGCCGTCAGTTGTCCATCATTCGAATTTGCATTCAATGGGCCATCTTAATTTCGATTTCAACGTTCGTTATCGTTTGAATCCTTACATATATTTACAAAGAACTCTATTAGTATCTACATAAGTTTTAAAATCGTTTGACAGCTGTCACGTCGAGAGATGCAGTCACTTTTCTCAGAACGATGTTTTGTAATATTCAGTGTATGACTTATATGACCACAAACAGTATCCTTAGTGAATTTGACGTTTTATTATAATTTGAACCTTATTGCGATGGATTATAGTTAAATTTAAATGGTAATATTCTGATTAATAATTTAATCTTTATTTGTAATGTATCTATTGACGAAACAATCATACATTACAAATATTATGATTCATTGTTCTAATCTCTGTTGTGGGAGTTAATTAATTCTTGTTTTGAAAGTTATTGATTTTATAACAGAATACGCATAGATGAGATGTAATTTACATATTATAATATTACATTACATTCCACGAATTATGCTTGGTTGATTAATATTATTTAGAGCTGATAATATTGGTATAAAGGACGTCTTTGTTTCAATTAAGTGTTATATATTCAATTTTCAATTAAGGGTTTATTGGGAGGTCGATGAGTTCTCAGGAGTACAGCTTTTAGTGATTTCCAGTAACTAAATAGTTATATTAGATACACAACAAATCTTTTTCCCATTTCTAGGTCCGATTATCCTCTAGCAATAAAATGTATTTCTATTTCAGCAAAGTCTACCTCGCTGACCTAGTGCGGATTAGTAGACTTCACAGAGATACCCTTAAATTTTTTGTTTAGAATGTGTTTAATGTGTAGTTTTTCTCAAGAAGTTTCTTCAATCCAAAATAATAATCTAATTGAAATACGCGTCATTTTTGAAAAATAATAGATTTGTCTCCAAGATTCGAACCCGGATCCCAAGACCCGACCATTGACTATAACTCCATTGACTTAGAGTGAATCAATATCACAAGCAGAGTCCAGAACATTCTGAATAAAGGCACGAAATTAATTAACCCTAAGTTGTCAGGTTTGTGTTAGTTTAGGTACTACAGTCCTAATAAAGCCTTTAAGGAACACGTCGTCACTGTTTATGGTACATGTCGAGAGCTATTGGGTTTAATTCGAGGCCGATGGGTTCTCAGGAGCCGTGTTCCTGTTTGCGTGATTTTGAGTTACTATAGTTATATTAGATATTTTTATTGTTTATCATATCACAACTCATTATTTTCCGACTGCTGAATCCGTATCTCCTCTATAAATAAAAACTATTTTATTTCAGCCATATTCTACTTGCTGGCTTACACATAGGTTTAGTTTAGTTACCCTTAAAGATTTTCTTGTACAGTGTCTTAAATGTATAGTTTTTATCACGATATTATCCTTTACTGAAAAGCAAGTGTTGATCAACAAGCCCATAATTTTTGAAAAATTCCTGTTTATGATTCGAACCCGGATCCCAAGCATGAGAGGTTTTATTTGTAAACATTAACTATGACCTAGCCTTCAGAAGAAGAAGTAACATTCTTAGGAGACTCCAGAATATTCAGAATAAACGCACGAAATTAATTAACTCTAAGTTATCAGGTTTGTGTTAGTTCAGGTACTACTGTCCTAATATAGCCTTTAAGGAACACGTCGTCACTGTTTATGGTACATGTCGAGAGCTCCTGGGTTTAATTCGAGGTCGATGGGTTCTCAGGAGTACAGCTTTTACTGATTTCCAGTAACTACATAGTTATATTAGATACACAACTGATTTTTTTTCCATTGCAGGTCGGGTCTCCTCTAACATTAAGTTGAAGTTCCATTTAGGCAAAGTCTACCTCGCTGACCTAGTGCGGATTAGTAGACTTCACAGAGATACCCTTAAATTTTTTGTTTATAATGACTTTAATGTGTAGTTTTTCTCAAGATGTTTTCTTCAATCCAAAATAAAATAATATTACTGAAATACGCGTAATTTTTGAAAAATAATAGATTCGTCTCTAAGATTCGAACCCGGATCCCAAGATGCGACCCAATCCATTGACTATAACTCCTTTTGGCCTTGACTTAGAGTGAATCAATATCACAAGCAGAGTCCAGAACATTCTGAATAAAGTCACGAAATTAATTAACCCTAAGTTGTCAGGTTTGTTTTAGTTTAGGTACTACTGTCCTAATAAAGCCTTTAAGGAACACGTCGTCACTGTTTATGGTACATGTCGAGAGCTCCTGGGTTTAATTCGAGGTCGACGGGTTCTCGGGAGTACGGCTTTAAGTGATTTCCAGTAACCACATACATAGTTATATTACGGACTTGGAGCGGTGTACCATAGTCGTAGACCACCGTTCCAAGTGCGTATTTGTATTTAGGTCAAATGTGCTTATCTTTTATTACACATCGCATTTAAGACAGCTTTTTGGTGAAGGATAATATTGTGGCAAAAACTTCACATTTAAGACATTGTACAGGAATATCTTAAAAGGTGATATTGTATGAATAGGTAAACTGAACCTTTGTATAAGCCAGCAAGTAGACTATGGCTGAAATATAAATAATATTTATTGATATAAGCTAGGCAAGTATGTCAGAACCGTGCCATTTGGCACTCATACTCTCTGCCTAGCCCGTTAGTGATTTGGCGTGAAGATGTGTGTGTGTGTATTTATTGATAGAGGAGACCCGGGCCTAGCAATGGGAAAGTTCTGATAAGTGCGTAAAATAAGGAAAAGACATAAATATAGATATGTATATACTATAGCCGTTTTTCGTACTGACCACTTCGACTATGTTATTTACCAGCATGCCATGCTAATGTGTTTTGTGTAACAACATTAGCATAGCTCACCAAATACAACATTATCTTCTGACAATAAACCACTGACCATGAACGGGTTGACTAACAAGATCCAGTGCCGACTGACCCACTTGGCAGCGTTCAAGGGTTAACTCGTTAAGCTTTTTTGTACTTATGAAAATGAGTGCAGGAGAGGGTTTTGTCAAATGAAATTTAATTATGTTATTTGAATTTGGGGTAAAATTTAACTTTTTGCTTTTTATTTATGGAGTGTGCTACATTCGCGCTTGCTAGTGCGGTTGGCAATGGCTTTAATCCTTTTGATTGCGAGGGGAGAGCTCTGTCCAACAGTGGGACAACATAGTCCACCATAAATGTATTCTTGTGTTTTGGTTTTCGAGTAGCCCATTTGCCACCTATAATAACACACGAGGCAACCATTCAAGTCCTCAGGGGTTGTAACACATCTGTAGCCAACCTCAGCTACCGCTCTATTGGTATGTAAACCTGTAACCAGGTATCATTTACATATTAAAAAAAAAACAAATATCCGGTAAGTGTGGATGTTTCGATGTTAATAACTGATTCGGAAAGGCATAGGATACTTTTTTACTTATACATCTTTTGGATCCTCTCTATCCCGGATTTCTCTCTTTCTAGTGTCATTTCTGAAGAAGACACAAGCGAAACCTACTATCTGTATAATCAATCATATATCCCATACATACCTATGTCCCATACCAAGAATTTCTTACATAGTGACGTACCTAATTCCATATTCAAATCACGCATGTCAAAAGTTGAATCCATAATGATCAAACATGCACCGTAGATATTCGGTTTAATCGATTATCGTTCACGAAGACAATAGGCGGCTATCGATATGTAACGATTGTCGGTCGATAGGGTATAGAGATACTGGAAGAGCATATGAAAGTTTTGTAACATTGATATGTGGTAAGATACGTATGCCAGTCAGAATCGGTGAATTAAGTAAGTCTAGGTTTTCGGTTAGAGGTAATCGTAATTTTAATCTGGCTAAAACCGAAACAAAAAAAAATGTACGCGATGGATTGAGAACCTACTCTCTTTTTTGAAGTTGGTTAAAAAGAAATGCATGAGACACATTAATATTGGAACTTATATGCATGAAACACATACGCCCATACATATAGGTACATTCTATATTTGAAAATCTCCTCTACACTCTAATGACTCTCACCTGCGTTCTACTGCACGTATCACGATGAAGAATACATTCGACGAATCTGCCGAACTCTGCAAAACAAAAATATATAAATACGAAAAATTATGTATCATCGTTATATTGGGCAAAAATACTCTTAAAAAATCGACCTTATGTATTTTAATATATTGGATCATTTAGGCTAGCCTTATTTAATAAATCTAATTATGAAAATCAGTACAAAACAAGTAAGAAATTTGCGTATCACTGTCATACATTCAAAAATTTATTCACTATTTTAACAAAGTCCTCAAGCACAACTATCTCTTCTACTCACAATGTCACACCGCACGTATTTTATTTTAATATCCACGTCCTATATTAGTATGCAGCCAACGCGATAGATGCAAACATTACACGACGGTGTAACGGACGCCCGGTGCTTTGTATCTTGACCTAAGACTATTGTATTATGGTCAACAAGTTATTCTGATGAGATGGCATGCGAATCGGGAATCCATTGGTATGCAAATGGCTAAATAATTACCTAGCATAACCTAAAAGTTAGGTAATCAATTGTTAAGAATACAATTATATTAATGACGAGCTTTTGCTCGCGACTTCGTCCGCGTAGAAGTAGAAAACCCCAAGGGGGTTAGAATTTCGAAAAATCCTTTTTTAGTGCTCGCTTACATCATGAAAGGAACCCCCTGTACCAAATTTCAACCCTGTACCAAGTTTCTAGGTACAGTAGTTTCGGCTGTGCGTTGATATGTCAGTCAGTTAATCAGTTTTGCCAATTTATATATATAGATATCTTAAACGAATTATTAAAAGATCTTTGATCTTATTTGTTATCTGAGAGTTAATTTTAGCTATAAAATAAGTAAAACCCTACGCAAGGGCAGTACTTTTGAAAATCACATTAGAGAGGCTAAAATTATTTGGATAATATTAACAAGAAACCTACAATTGATAAAGCTATAGAAAATTATTTCATTTAATATAAGTAAATACATCGAATTTTTAGCGACACTTTCAGCTTAAAGTACACTAGAAGAAAAAGCCGGCGAATAAACCTCTTACCAATTATTAAAAGAAAACCAATTGAAACTACGAGTTATTCACACTGTTGCATGCACATTGTTAAATGCAAAAAGATGATGAATATACTTTAAATTAAATAACTATAATAAATTCTAAGTAGAAAATACGGTTGGAGATAAAATTAAAGCTAGAAAATGAATAAATAAAGTCTGAATAGAGTCTCAAGGAGTCTGGGAATGGTATGAATGCAGGCAGTGCAATGAAACAATTCACTTTAATACACTCCAGCATCTGTTTTCTGTAACGTAATTAACACGCTAATCCCCATTTAAGTTTATCTGAAAAACGATAAATTCAACTAACGGCCCACACTGCTTAACCCCCTTATTCCTACCCCATAGGTCGGGAAGACCGCACGTCAAGATAATGTAAACAAAGTATGTAGTTTATACTCTGTCATTGTTTCAGTGTTTGCCATAATTGTTTTTCCATGTATCAGCACTATCTGGCGTAGTCTTAATCGAATCTTCATAGACATTTTCACCCTTAATAAAATAAGGACTGTAGTGGCTAAGAAGATATATGGATGCAATTATAGTTTAAAGGCAAAACAGTTTTATGTTAATTGGAAACGACGGTCTATAAAGTTGCGAGTGCTGAACGAAATTAACTCAACCGAGGGAGATATTATTAAATTTATTTACGTCGTATTGTTTCGCCTTCTGAGACTAAAGATGTTATTTGCAATATTTTGATTTTAAATGGCTTACGCTAGATTTAGTTTTTGAATATTTCATTTAAACAGAGCTTAATCTTGTAAGATATGAAACTCATTACATGTTCGTGGAATCCTTAACTTTAAAGAGACGTTGTAATGGCTTCATCTAAATGCTATTAACTTGTAAACTTGGTCGGGCTATTAAATAAACGGACTCCACAACTCGAGATACGTTATCACAGCTAAAAATAACGTTGGCGCAGTAACTCCTCGGAGTGAATCACCAATTGTGAGCGAGTGAAGTACCTACTTCACATATCGAACTCATTGACAGAACAACCATTACTTCCTCAGACATTTCCGTGTTTACGACGTCGGGACAATGCACCGAAACATAAAATCAAAAGTAATTTATTCAACGTTGGTACCTTCAGCATAGAACTCTTTTTAAATGTCAAAGAAAGTACTGCCGCTTCGGAAAGTTTACTATGAAGAAGAAACATAGTAGAAAGAGACTTTTTAGGTGTACTTATGCAGGTTGTTAAAAAGTTTGTTTTAAAATGTTTACCATATTCAACATGTTGAACTATTTTGGAACCGATACAAAGTAGACATTATTTAATAATCATTAATAAAATAGTAGACCCTTCAAAGAGTTTTGTAATCGATATAAACTTTTTTCCGGTACAAGCAGTAATGTAGAAAATGTAGGTATATCGTGTAGCAATGGCCCGTCATTTTTGCTAGTTGACAACGGACTTCACGACATCCGTATCGCCTGATTTATTTCCGCGCCGGCCCGACTAATGCAATTATTGCAATTTATTATGAAATTAAATAAGGTCGACGCGCCGCTCCCGTCCTGACTAGAAATTTATACGCCGGCGTGGACGAAACTGAACACAGTGCCAAAACGACCACACGGTCGCGACCGCACGGTTGACTTTGAATCGTATTTCTTATTCCAGTCGTGTCCTTTAAAGGATAGTTTGCTTATTTCCCTCCTTACGCTGTCTACTCGTGGAGATATGAATTATTTGTGCCCAACGTGTCAGAGGTGCTAGCGACGGACAGCGCCATGTTTATAAAAGTGTAATGCGGTTTTCTTGTCGCGATTGCGTTTGCTTGACTGGTGAGACGTGATTTAACCGATTTTGTTTCGTATATTGAAGGTAATATGTTTGTCCGTTATGTTTGTACATCGGTTATATTGGGGTTTCTGAACCAATTTACGTGATTATTTTTTGTTTGATAGAGTATGTTTCCTCGGCAGTCCCGTCTCACTCAATTTGTACGGCGGCGACGTAAAACGATTTTGTTTCTTTGTGTTTCGGCATTTGTTGAATACTTGGTTAAAACTCTTTTTAATCGACGTCTAAAAATATAAGGTTTTATGTTTGTCCCATATTTCTTCTTTATATGTTTGTACATCAATTACTTGTTAATTTCTGAATTGGCCGACATATTTATTTTTTGTTTGAAAGACAGCATTGATGTAATCTAAACACTGTGCCAAAACGACCTACGATCGCAACCGCACGGTTGACTTTTAATCGTGTTTCATTTCTCCATTCAATCTTTAAAGGATAGTTTGCTCTTTTCCCTGCTTATACTGTCTACTCGTAGAGAGTTATGAATTATTTGTGCCCAACAACGTGTCAGGTGCTAGCGACGGACAGCGCCATGTTTATAAAAGTGTAATGCGGTTCTCTTGTCGCGATTGCGTTCGCTTGACTGGTGAGACGTGATTTAACGGGTATTGTGTCTTTGTGGTTTGCATTTGCTGACTGCTTATATATATGACTGTTGTTCTTCTAGGATTCCATACCTAAAGGGTGACAATGGAATGATATTATTAAAACCGCCGTCTATCCATCCAACCGTCAAACTAGATATTTTGAACCGTAATAATAATAGTGGTGTTTTTAAAAGCGATTACGATGGCTGGTATAATAATAAATATAGAAATTAAAAAATACATATTTTTCGGATTTGGTTGAAATACTATCTATACAGAAATTGTTTATAAAAGATTCTAAATACAAACAATCTTATAGCATCTTACATGTATGTATGTATAACTATAGATATAGATAAATAATTTGAGCTCTAAAATGACCTCTCGTCATAGCTACTCCTGAAGCCGCAATCGTAGTGAGCAGCCATCGCTAGTAATTAACTTAGTGGAGCAGGACACTTCCTGCCACTCAATGATAGGTCGAGGACCTGAGATATTGTGGATGCGGCAACTATACCTACTGTAAATATCATTAAACGTAGTTTCACACCGCCTCTGTCTGTGTGTCTGTCCGTCACAGTCAACCGTTAGGGAAGCCTAGATTTTTTTCATAACCCAGGGGCACCTAACTGGCTGGCAAGCCAGCCAGGTAGTTGAACTCGTGTACTTCGACAGGGGAGGTACCACCGCCACTTTCATAATCCTGCGTGAAGCAATTCTTGTGTTTCGGTTTGGAGTGGCGTGGTTGATGGCTATACTTACAAAGGAGATGAACATATTAGTCCTCAGGAGAGCAACGCATCTGTGATCAATCTTCGGTATGATTTAATCGTACTTGGGGATAATTATTGATGTCCATAAGCAGTAGTGACCACTTACCATCAGGTGGACTGCATGCTCGTTTGCTACCTTTATACGATAAAAAAGCGCTCTATAAGGGCGTGACTATGCGGAAATTCATGTTTTTAAAATCTCATTAAATTAGTAATTACAATCAGTGTCTTGGTCTACCGTTGTAGGGTCAACAGTGTAGGATGTTGACGATGCTTTGTTGAAGTGAAATGTTATAAATAAGTCAACCACGCCTCTCCAATCGAAATTGTGTTTCAGCATGGAGAGGCGTGGTTGCCGGCTATACCTAAATGCGAGGCGAACATCTTAGTCCTCAGGGGTAGCAACGCATCTGTG
>DWNR01004598.1:0-10754 GCA_018250455.1 Polygonus leo
CACATCATAATAATTAGACTCTAAAAATAACTCTAATATTAATTCCTTGCTAGCGAATCCTTGTATATTTTGATGTAGCGGCGGCGGAATCGGGCGCTGAAGGGAGTTTTTTGTTGGCACGACAATCCAAGCGAATCGAAACCGAACCATCGGCGTTACACAGCGTCCTGTTGGCCCCACCTCGAGATTCAATTGGATCACATGATTCGTTATTTGCCGCTACCTACGCAAAATACATTAATTCTCGCGGAAAAGACGCTCAACGGAAGATTCGGCGTTACGGCGTGCACATTATAATTACAGCGAAAGTTTCATGCGTGTTACTCCACCGAATGTTTCACGCCGAACTATCAATAGATGTGTTATGGCACTAAGTAACACTGTAATGTCCGCACACTATATCATGCGGCATTTTAAGTGATCATCAGATTATCCTTCAGAACTTTGTTTTCAACGGAACTTTCGCTCAAAAGGACTAGTACGGTGGTGTTAGCATAGTTTACGTAGAACTTACAAGAAATTTACTTACGTCATGGACTTAGCAAAATTGTAAAAGCCATACTCTAAACTAAGTATATTTAGAATGTAGATTAGAGGAAGAATTTATTTTAAGACGCGTCTCTGATTTCTTATCGTGTAAAGGTGGTAAGAGAGCACTCAATCGAGTAGTCCACCGTTCAGTCCACGTGAACTCGTGTAGATCCACAAGAGGTACCGGCTTGCTTATGATGTGATTATTGTATTTCGTTGGAAAGGGGTGCCGTCTATTTACACTCGAGGCGCATCGTAATCCTTAAAGATAGCAAGCAACGTATCTATTTTAATTTCAGGTGTTCAATCATACTTAGGGTTTATATTAAATTAAACTATTAACTTATCTTAAAAAA
This sequence comes from Polygonus leo, assembly GCA_018250455.1. Taxonomy (NCBI): domain Eukaryota; kingdom Metazoa; phylum Arthropoda; class Insecta; order Lepidoptera; family Hesperiidae; genus Polygonus; species Polygonus leo. The sequence goes on from DWNR01004598.1 coordinate 888, forward strand.
GTATTTGAAGAAATTATTTTAATGAAGTTCAAATAATTTATTTCCCAGCGTCAGTGACCACTGCTACATATACACGATTAAAACGTCCTTGTAATGTGCATAATATATATAAATTACGTATCACGTTGTTTGTCAGCGATGGATTATGACACTACTGAAGCGATTTTAATGAAATTCTCTACGTAAATGTAAGTTGGTAACTTGAGAGATAGGATAGTTTAAATCTTGATTCAGACCTCAATATTTTTATTGGAAATTTAATGCTACGGGCAGAACAACGTCTGCCGAGTCACCTAGTCCGCTATAAGTAATTTTAGTGTTTTGGTTGAATCGTGGTTAGCTGCTGCTGCTTTATAGATAACATAGCATCTGTAGCCGACTTAAAAAAAACTTCTATCAAGAAGATGGATATATGCATGGAAGTCTATATTTTCTGGGCAGGTGAACCACTTTAAATGAAGGTCCACATAAGTGGACTGAAAGTCGTTTGATAAATCGATACTGTGAATAAACGGCCAAGTACGGATAGGCCTCGCACACGAAAGGTTCTCCAACTATCACCAACAGATAAGTTGAAATTATACCTAAATTTTTAACTAGATGGCGTTGTACTAGAGTATATATTCTAAGTAGTTAAATTGTTTAGTTATTAGTAGTTTTTTTTTTGTTATAACGACAATACTCACACATATTGTGTAAAAAAATCAGTGCTCATCATTACTGTTAAAGCTATACAGCTCTGTGACTGCGTAGCCATCGTAATAGTTCTGTTTGAACCCTTTGGGAACATAACATTAAAAATGCAAACCTGGCAATGCAACAATATTTAGTTACCGCTTTCAAAATATTTTTAAAATAATGGCTTAACTACAACTTAATAAAACAACAACATCGTGTACATAATACACTTTATTTTCACAAGATCAAGAACATCAACAAATCTCTTAAAAATTACAATAACGAAGGTCTAAGATTACAGCTAGGATTTGTTAGCTGCGCTGTCAATATTTACAATGTAAGCTCTTTGGCCTGTACAAAATAATATACACAAAAAAACATTAAAATATAATGTAAATAAACTTGCGAACTCAGGACAAGGTAACGAATTTTAAATTATCAATAAAATTTCAACGAATTATTCATAAAAAGTTGTCAATAAAATCAATAAAATGTACATAAAATTGCTTTATTTCTAAACTTTTACGTGTATACGTATGCCATCAACTGCTGGAATAAGCTATTAACGGCTTACATATACATGTAAATTCGAATCGAATCGAAACGACAAAACACATACACGATTTACAATGTAAGAAATATATTAAAAATTAAATTTACAATATTCATAAATTCTCTCATACGTATAATTTTTAAATTCTGATGATGATATAAAATTTACTACGTTTCAAAAAAAATATAAATACCTACGCGATCAAATGAATGGACAAATTTTAAATGCAGTGAACTTTATAACTGTGGTGAAAATAATTACATTGAGCGATAATATTAATGAAACTAAATGCACTTCCGAACATTCATCTAAATCTACAATTGCCAATTATTCTAATAAACGCGTACGAATTTATTCTTTACATTGAAATACACTGCAGCGTACACCGGTGGCCGCGAGTAAGTATAAATTTTATATTAAATACGAAAGTTATGACACCCGGTGTACCCTGCGGTGTGGAAGCGTTAACTACCTAAAGTAGGCACAGAAGGGTTCAGTACGTTTGGCTTAATACGGGAAACCTTAGGAATAAACTACGAATACACCCCTCGGGTAACAAAAATAGTGAAGTTATAAACGAGATAGTGGAATGTTTGTGCCGTCAATTCTTTGACCTCAAGAAATATTTACCTAAATCTGATTCATAAATAGATCATGATCAATCAATAATGTATCTGTACCTATGATCTTCTAATCGAACAGAGCAACATGTCTATTAAGTACTTCAAAGATTCAGTTTAACTTATATTAACAGTAATTTTAAAAGTTATTTAATAAAATCCTTTTAAACACGTCAAAGAATTAGGGCTAAATAGACAATTTCCGAAACGTACACTCAAGGGGAAAAGAGGGACAAAGCGACGATATAATTACCACTAAAATAATTACCCTAAGTTATTTACCCTACAAATAGCGTTGAGCTGAGATCTTGTATACTAATTAATAATTTATGTATACCTAGTAAAAACGTCTATAACTAATTTTGACCAACGTTACACCAGACATCGTATACAATATACGATTTTTGGAAAAATTACATGTATTTCGTATTAACTCCGATGTAACATAGCCTTGTATCGACATATAAAACAAAATTTACTCTAATAAATTATTAATAATCGTTTCGTGTATGATAACTGTGATATTTATGCCGGAATAATTACACGACTATTTAATATATATTTTGTGATGACAACTCTGTAATACTCATAACAAGACATAGTTAAGAGTATCGCATCTACGCTTCAATAACGTACTATCAAAGGATACAATTTACGAGAGCGTAATTTGTTACTCAGAAAAAAGTAAAGTATATTTAGATTATTTTATTTTATCTATTATCAATTGTTTTTTTTTTTCTGGATAATAGTATAATAAATGTAATATTTACGTTCTGTAATATTGTACTTTTCGAGATAATACATTATTGAAACAAAGAGACCCTATGAACTCGTGTAGTGATTGCCTCTATGATTGTGGTTTTACATACAACCTACATACCAAAGTGTAATTTGCAACTCGAATCGCATTTTTCATCCATATATTATTGTAATTTGGTTATTATTTATTTTTAACACCTAAATGTACTCAACATTGTACAGTTTATTCTCTCTAAGTTGATCATATTTTAGATAGGTACAATTAAATTTATTGAACCTAAAGAGTGATGTATGACCCCCCTTGATGATTTGTTTTAGTGTTGGTTGTCAATAGCTATTCACATTTTAAACTATCTTCAATATCCACGGATTTAATATACATTCCACTTAACAACCAAAATGACCACCTTTATTGAACCAACAATTATATTCTTATTTCTTTTTATGGGGACAAACAAGATTACTCTATGTAATATAGGTATTTTATAAGAAAAGAATATGAATATTAAGTTGGGTAAAAATAGGTATTTCATAGAATACAGAAAAAGTGAAATATACCTCGGTCATCGTTATCTTATAGTGGAATACAAAAAAGGATATGTTTGTGAATTATACATAGATATATTTGAAATAATAATTTTACAGGAGTATCAGTGAACCATAATTCTGGTTACGAAATAATCTTATTATTTTCTTTTTTTTTACAAAAATGGCATATCCATATAAAATGACAAAAACACTAAAACATTTAACTATGTATCCATTTATTACTGGTCATCTTCAACAAGATCAAAAATTATTCATGAACCTTAAAATTTCCTAATAAAAATTCAATTATTTTCAAATTGACGCAATGCAAATTATACAATATTTTCTCTATACAATTATACGTATATAATATAATTTAAAATCAATAAATTATTAAAATTCACGCCGCAATAGAAAATTGTCAACAAAGGACGAATTGTACATGTAAAATTTTTACACTTTGTAAAATTGTTTAATACAACAATGTAATAATATTCTGTTATGTAACAAACAAAAAGAAATAAATCATGGATTTGTAAATCATATTGTAAATATTTCCTAGTTACAGAAACAATAAAGAAACATGAACTATACACATCCCCACATTTTTGAACACTATCAGAATGACTCGCATTCATTTAGTATCTCTTTTTAAAAATGGGCACCATAATGAAAAAAATATAACGTGTACGATTTAAAAAACGTAATATTATTATGTACATTATAACAAAATACAAACAGAACTAAAAACTGTTTTTATAAGCACCAGAAGTATAGCAAATAATTTTAAAATGCTTAGAAATAAGTCGAAAAATCATTCAAACGTATGAAAAGTCTTTGTATTACAACTTTGAAAAGCAGTGTAATTTTACAAGTAATCTTTACTGTATTGGCAGCCCTCTTCAAATAAATATGTAAGGGAATAAATATTTACACATTTTTCAACTTTAAATTTTAAATGTAAAATTATTTAACACATGGAGTTAAATGAAATGGTTGTAATGAAATTTTACATTGATTAATGTACTCAAAAAAAACTTGTTTACTCATAACATCAAGATTTTTAACCATTGAAAATTTCCACAAATTGTACACATTCATATAATTTAACCGAACACAAACCACTCATACAACGTAACACATTCGTTTGACATCCAACCATGATCCGTTCACACAAATTTATACAGCAACGATACACAACAGTTGCAACGATACAAACGTAAATTACACAATGCTCCCACACTTTCCGTTGGCCAGCAACGGGTGCAGGGGTCGATTGCATGCCAGGTTGAGTCCGTTGCCAGCGTACTGGTTGTTCTGCAACGAGATCAGCAGCTCCACTAGTGCGTTGGAGGCGCTCTGAGCGTTCAGTAGTTCGAAGATGATGCAATTGCACTCGGGCTCGGGGTTCTTCAAGTTGCTCTTGGTGCTCGAGCTGGAGTTGGAAGAGTTGGTGCCAGAGGTGGTGGGCGGGTTGGGGTGCAAGGGGCAGGTGAGTTGTAGGTTCTTGGGGTACTGCGTGGGGATGCCGGAGAGATGGTTGGCGGCCGCTCGGGCGTAGAACACGCATGTGTGACCGTCCGCGTCCGGGTAGTTGGGGTTGCCGTTATGCTGTAAAGAGAAATTCAATTGTTAATTGTGGAATGTAGAATATATTCCAATCAATACATAACTTAATTTCTGTCCTATCAAACTTTTAATTCGATTAAAAATAACTCATTTTTAACAGACTTCAAATCTGAAAGAAAAAGTCCACCTTCTCGACGGATGATAGAAACGCACGACGCTTTTCTCTACTTTGTTGTATTTGCGATTTTTTCTGCGTTGTGATCGTCCCAATAATGGACCCTGAGCTGTGCGGCAGCATGATAACCAGCAGTAGAAGCAGCCCAGCCAGCACCAAGCGCACCGTTGCCGCTAACCGCAACGCCTTACCGCTCACACCACCCGCAGTTTTCACCGAAGCAACTTACGACTCTCATATATCTACTATGTAGTCATTCAGATATGATGACTTACCCATATAAGCAATTCCACGGCAGCTAGATGACCACAATGCATAGCTATCAATACCACCCGAAATTTCCAACGAAGATAATATCGCACTGCGGTCGTGTATCTACTATGTAATAATTTGACATAATTACACCCATATGAGCGTCTGAGCGGCAGCAAGATGATCAGCAGCTGAAGCCGCTCTTAACGCCAATGAAGGCTCCTGTGCGGTGGGGGCACGTGGGGGCGGTGCGGCTAACAAACGCGCCAGGGTACCGAGCGCACCGCGGGCCGCCGCCGATCGTAACGCTTCACCGCTCGCACCGCCCGCAGTTTCCAATGACGATAGGAACGCGCGACGCTCGTATTTGAGACGGATCCACCTGCAAATACAGTACGAATGTTATGTCATGATCAATGTACAGTCTATTTATTAAGGAAGTATATAGGCTATTGAACATTACGCTACGACCGAAGAACGAACGAAGAAATATACATACAGCTTTTTGAGTTTTGTTTTTAATATAATATAATTTTACAACCTACTTACCAAATACTAACTTTAATTGTATTTTATACCAACACGTATCGCTAATTCCTTACTACTTTATATAGTTTATTTTTAATATTAATACATTTTAACTTGAATTTCGACTAATCTTAGTTGCTTTACGTGTGACACTGTAATGTGTGGCACTGTAGCATCAACTCAAAATAGAATAGTTATTTTATTTCACGTGAATCACAGATGTACTCGTGTAACAGTCATCAATTAACAGCAAATGAACAACAAACTCAAGTATTACCTGTAAACAATTGTATGGTAACCAAAAAGTTTAAAAAACAAACTCACCGCTCCTTCTCCTCCCTGCTGGAGGTGGCGATAGGTTTGACGTGCCCGCGGATGTCGGCCTCCCATAAAGAGTTGGCGAGCGCGTTGCCCATGGACACCATCACGCTCACGTGGCCCAATCTGTGATATAAACAGTTAATATTAGATATTTCTAATACTGAACACAGATCGTACTACTGCTGGGCAGTATTTACTGTTTTATGAACTGCCCGGGCAAGGATATCTTCGAGATTCGAAATCCCTAGTGAAATTTTTCCCTAGTAAGATTTTGAAAAATTTTATTTGATTTTGCAGATAAGTAGATGTAGGTCACAGAAGAAGTATCTAAATATGTACAAACTGCAAAATTAATGCCAATATCTAAAAGTAAATATCATGTAGGTTGTAGAATTTGTATATGATTATACCAGAGCAGTACCTCTAATTTCTGCTAAACAGCAGTTGTTTATTAGCAATTAAGTAAATATTTCTATTGCCAGGATTGACAGCACTCCTGTGGTCAACCTAAGTTTGGATCTTAGGTTGATTATAATTGTCTATGGGAAGCAGTGACCACTTAGCATTGTGTCGACTGCGTTTGCCATTTCAATACCATAAAAATATTTATACTCACGGCCACTCATCCAAGTCGAGGGACCTCACTCTGGATATATGGGAACCTAAATTCCTGTGAATCCCAGAACACTCTATGCAGATCAGTACACCCAAATTCAAGCTAGCCCAGTCAGGATCTGTAAGACCAACAAAAAAATTTAGAAAACCCGAATAGCAAGACCACTGTGCATAAAACATGCATGTATTTCATCTATTTTTCTTCACTTGCTTTAATCGTGAATGAAAACATCTCAAAGTACATAAAACAATTAAAAAAAATAACACAACCAATCCCAACCATAATACAAGATGATATGAGAGAGCATTGATATGTGTTAAATACTGTACTATCTACAAAAAAGATTTAAAAGAGCAATAAAATTGTATTTTCTTATAGAGCCATCCTAGTTTTACCGTCTACAGAAGAGCACACTTAAAGGCCAATATTATTATCAGCTATCATTGAGACAACATACCCTGAGCACCACAATCACAGCACTTGTCGTTGCCCTTCACCCGTCGCACGTAGTACGTAGCACGCACGTCGCCCGTAGAGTTCGCTCCCGTGGGCGCGGGCTGGCGGGACGTCTGGAATACATCATATTTATTGTTACATTTGCAATCCATAAAAACATAAGGGATTTATTGCGTAGCATAGTCCCAATTCGATTACCATCTCTCCTTGTTTTTCTGTGAAGGAAAAAATCCTACACACTTAAGAGATTGTCTGATAAATAATCAAGAGCGTGGAAAGAAACCAATTCGTACTTAGTAGGGTGGATTTTACGGAATATTTTTAAATGTTGGTGGATACTTGGACTATTGAGATTCAGTTGTGTTGATTATTTGTTATTAATTAATCATTCGAACTCGGACGCGTTCACTATATATTAAGAGGGTTTTAGTTTCAGTATAAAGATGGCACACAAGTGCCAATCTTCCTGTTGATTTTGGACGCCATTTAATCATTATCGAAACTCTGCAAAGAAAGCATATTTGCAACAGGAACACGGACTCGTCCTGCACCTTTGAAGTTACCAACTCGTATTCAACGGACGCGGATTACCACTACCGTAAATAAATAAAAAAACTACTCATACACTCATAGGCCCACACTAGGATTCCCTGTATCGTGGGTGCCATGGACACACACAAGACGTATGCATAATCACCCAGAGCTAGAACTATGGCAATCTCCATCACACTTCCATGTGAGTCCACATACTCACTCTTCGCATAGTATGGACCTTGGTGGTGGTGGTTCCATACCACTCTTTGGTACCACCATCCTTGGTGGTTACCAAGGAGACCCAACTCACTAACACCACTAAACCACCAAGGAGGCACAACTTACTAACACCACTTAACCACTTCCGAGGCACAACTCACCCGTCCCTGCAGCGAGGCGAGGATCTGCGCCTCGACGGCGGCCACCCAGGCGTCGCGCTCCGCGGCCGCGGCGGCCGGCGCGCCCCCCGCGCCCACCACCCACCGCCACCGCTTGCCGTCCAGGCTCACTATCGTGAACTCGCACGAGTTCGCCGTGTCGCCGTCTGGGGGAGACAAAATGAAAATGTTAAAACTAACTTCAAAAATAAAAAGTATAAATCGGTTCAGAACGGGCAAAAACATCACATACACCAATTGTTTTAGCCAAAAGCTACCTTAATACCGATTCTTTGAGACTTTGTATTCCCAGTGTCATTTCTTTGATGGTTTTATTAACTTTATGAACTTTTTATTTAATAAAATATTTACTAAAAGATTATTTTCATTTATGGACCATCTTATTTAAGACACTGCATCGTTCACATTTTATGACAAAAACGTAGCAAACCTCAAACCACACCCATTCCTGTCTTTCTTAACCCTACTTTTCTGTCATTGTACGGTGTGTTTCTTTACTTATGGTGTCTTATTAATTCTCCTTTACCTCACTTTACAATTTGAACTAAAAAGTACCAACAAATTTATGATACACTCTCTATTCTTCTTGACTTCTGGCCTTTTGGGCACCACTGCATTGATAAAATGTGTTCTTATTCATTCCAAATTCTGGGTAATTTCGGCCGAAACCTATCAATAATTCACCCGACCTTCATCCCCGTCCTTCTTGACGCCGCTGCTCTTCATGCGGCGGTGCCGTTTCTTCACGTGTGGCGTGTCCTTGTCCGTGCCGTTGGTGGAGCCCACCTCCGCCTCCGACGCCAGGGACTGGCGGCTCGACGCCGGCTTCTTCATCGTGTCGAACGTTGATAGCAGCGGTTTATCATACGTAAATATTTCCTTTTCTTCATTTCCATTAACTTTAACATCACCATTCTTTATCTTCTCATTCCCGTCATCTTCCAAAATTGTAAAATAATATCTTGGTCTTCGCTTTTCTTCATTCCTATCAGCTAGTTCTTTAAGGGCGCCATGATTTACAACCAAAAAATTTAAAATCCTATTCTTCTTCTTTTCATCTCTATTTTGGTAGCTTTTTTACTCTTCATTACTCTCGTCCTTTTGGGCACCGCTGTCTCTATGTGGTGTGCCTATATTTTAACCAAAACCAATCAAACACCAACCCACCTTCATCCCCGTCCTTCTTGACGCCGCTGCTCTTCATGCGGCGGTGCCGTTTCTTCACGTGCGGCGTGTCCTTGTCCGTGCCGTTGGTGGAGCCCACCTCCGCCTCCGACGCCAGCGACTGCCGGCTCGACGCCGGCTCCTTCATCGTGTCGAACGCTGATAACAACGCTTTGTCTGTAGCACGGGTTGGTTTGTCTTTGTAACCTGAGGAAAAACAATTTTTACGTCAAACATTATTGGTATTGTTTTTATTTTTTTCTGACATTAAATATCTTACGCAGCAAATGAGGTTGTTGGCGTGGCTCGGCTCTTCTGTGAGACGCGTGGCTGGTGGCCATATTTATTTATTTTATTAAATCATCTGTCTGTACATACTTTCTATACAAAATAGTTTCGATGTTTCACATCTGCTAGGCGTCCCGCAATGGATGTTTTATAATATAGAAGTGGTAAAACAAGCTTGAAATATGTCTTACCTACCGTCTACCTAGCCTTATGTAAACTTGAAGACCTAAGTTTAATTACATATGTGGTACTTGCAATTAATTATTGACAGAATTGATTTACAAAGGTCTATGGGCGGCCGTGATCACTGACTATGACTTACCACTTATATTATAAAGGTAGCAAACAAGCCTACAGTCCGCCTTATAATACAAAATGCGTGTTACATTTTCTTCTTTTTGAATCGTACATTATTAGTATTAGCATTA
>DWNR01004599.1:0-10753 GCA_018250455.1 Polygonus leo
TGGAGGTTTATGAAGGTGACGGTGCTACCTGCCCGGATGAACTACATGAGTTCTACCACCTGTCATATATATGGAATATGTAGGACTACTTACTTATTATACCCTAAAGATCAAACACCAAAAGTGTTTATCTACGAAATTGTTCTAAATGTGGTCTTGTGATTATAATGGTGACATATTATTGTTTAGTTAGGTGTATGGTCAGCGAAGAATTTCTAAAGAATAATGTATGAATAGAAATCTGTAGCTTTGGTCTTCTTTGAAGCTTTTGTTCTTCTATGAATATGGTCTTATCTAGAATCATTTATAGGTATCCCTAACTTCCAGTTTTTGTGCTGGAAGTTAACTGGAAGTTTATATTATTTCAACAAAATCAAGCAAAATAAAACATACATAGACATTAGATTGTAGTTCACTTCTGAGATAATTTGTTTCGTATTGGATGACTTATTCAGAATATCGGAGCGTCTATACATATTCAGCATAATATGTACTTGATTACAGAAGAATTATTCTTGGCAGGTACACGTTCGATACTTTTGCCATAATGTTTTCTAATTAATATCAAGAACTATTCATATGGCGTACTTACATCGCCTATAAAGAGGATAAGAAATGTCGAAACACTGTATTTCGAGACGATAAGTAATGAATGCGTCTGGTTCACGGAATACTAATTTGGTATAATCCAAAAATGTTTGCATTAATATGATCCTTCATATACCAAATTCGGAATTCTGTAGCGATTCTCATTACCACTTAAATTTGTTATCTATTTCAAATAAGAGTGTTGCAGTGCATTCCAATCATGGCCGCTGTGTTTACGACGTGTGAAATTTGCCGCCGAACTAGGCCAAGAGAAAAGAGGATGAACTGAATACAATTATTTCACTATCGTATGCAGCAACCGAATGATGTGTATGATAATTAATATACTAGTATCGTGAAGAAAATAGTATTGAACAGTTTTATGAGGTTTATGAGATATTATTATTGATATAGATAATTTGATCTCTCCGTAATAGACGTAAAGTCTCCGTACACCATGAATTACAAATGTATTTTACTAATAACATGAAATTAATGTACTAATATAGTGAAGAAAATAATATTGAATTGTTTTATGAGGTTTATGAGATATTATCTATATATATAAAAGGCAAAACTGATTAACTGACTGACATATCAACGCACAGCCGAAACTACTGTACCTAGAAACTTGAAATTTGGTACAGGGGTTCCTTTCATGATCTAAGTGAGCACTAAGAAAGGATTTATCGAAATTTTTCCCCCAAGGGGTATTCGGCTTCTACGCGGACGAAGTCGCGAGCAAAAGCTAGTTATTGATAAAGATAATTTAAACTCTCCGTAATAAACGTAAACTCTCCGTACACCATGAATTACAAATTTATTTTACAAATAAAATGAAACATGTGTAATTTATTTGTACTCCACAAATAAATTACACTTGTTTCTCTAATCTCTCTAATATTTAAAGGTTTTATGTTTTGGCCTCAGGAACCAGGACAGGTGGATACGGCACAGACAAATACAAATAGTTACACAACATAGACTGTTCTTATTATTTTTGTTATACTAATCATAGTAATAATAGCGAACAAGCAGATCAACTTTTAATGCCTGTGATCTTGTCAATGTGTCCACAGAATGTCGAAGCGATTTATATGAGCCACGTGAATCTCAATTACATACCGTTATTCATCCAGAATATCTAAAAAAATTGCGAAATTCCCGTGTACTTTCTCGAAAATGAATCTTGTAAAAAACTTTATGTTTAACCTTTGTAGCAGGTAGCTTACGAGAAATGACTCTAATCACCCAGTCAAGGCGATATCATAAAATGTAATTTCACAATTACAAATCAACACAATTTCATACCTTTTGTTGCACTACTTTTTTGATATGCTCAGTCGTCCTTTTCCTACACCTACTGCAGTTTTGTACCGTCAGAATAATAGATAGGGGCAGCGAAATTGGGCCCTCGAACCTCTCTGCGTTACTGTGTTGCGGTGTGTGAAGCAGTATTTAGAACCGGACTAAGTACATTACCATGTCGGATTCCTGACGTCTTTGGTTCGGTAGATGAATATTACTAGTCATTTGAAATGAGGTGGAATGCATGCTTGCATGCATAGCATTAGTAACCTATTATTACACGAGTAGGTACGATATTTTCAGTTTGAATTTAAAGTAGCTGTTATGCTTATCAATAATTTATTTTTAGCTTGACCTTTTTGGAACGTATTTGATCCGTCTATTCTTCCGTTTGTTACAGGTAAAGGAGTGACGTGAAGACGATTTCATAGTCAATAAAAAAAAATTGTAAGCAATATTTTGTATGAATTTATCACGTATTACTGTCTACGTAATCAGTAATAACTCAGTGCTTAAGCAGTGATAGGCTAGTGGTTAACAATCTGGCCTCCACCTAGGGGTCCGAGTTTGAATCCCAGGCTCTCAGGCTCAGAAATCACATCACTGTTTTTTCAAAATTAAGTACGTAATAAAATTAAATTATCACTTGTTTTTTGTTAAAGGAAAAATTAGAGGAAATTTACGCGCCAAAGATGACAAAAAAAATAAGAATTTGTTAAGTGTACAAATTGCCAACTGGCCAGGGCGGTAGAATAACTCTAAATTATTTTCATGTTAAGAGGAGACCCGTGGCATATTAATGGGTTGTGATGATGATTTGCGTAATCTGGTACTTATTTGGTACATAGACCATAGACCACGTTTGAAACGTCGACCATATTAACTCAAGACACTATTGTACGTCGCATCGTCGCATCATTTATCGCGTAGCATACAAATGACGCAAAAATACAAATGTCACAATTTAAGATAATCCAACAATAAATTCAGTATTTTACAACCTTGGACATTGGTCAAGAAGCTACCTGGTAACGCCCAAAACTAGTTTAATGAAAACCTTACTGAATACAAAGTAATTTATAGCAAGGTTCAAGGAATTACGGTTATTTACAATTGTCTTACTAATTCGGATTAGTTGTTGATATTGTGAAAGGTGATATTGTGAAATCTGTTACTAATTATAAATGTAAATTAAAAAAAAACATTTATTGTTTAAAAAAAGAAATAGAAAGAAACTAACGCCATATTAGAAATGTCGGCCAAGTCCTAGTCGGACTCATACTCGTAGGAGTAGAGTTCATTCTAACTGATGGCGTTGTGTTCAATTATAAAGTAGATTCATAATTAGTTCTAGAAAAATGACAAAAATATAGGTTTGTTGTATTGGAGCTACGATTATTTATATATTTTTTATTTTGTGAAAAAATCAAGTTACCCTGTTGCGGTTCAGAAGATAAAATTAATAGAGTGAAAATAGCAGTAGCATACAAGCTAAGAAAAATAAACATAAAATGGCCCCTTGCCTATTACTTGAGTTTTTATTTTTTACCCGTAAAAATTTGACAATATTGCCGACTATTGCAATTTCATATTAATTTTCTTGAAAGAAGAAGCAGCGGGGAAATCATAGCTTTAACGGTAACATCATTATATTTTTATTATTGAAGTATTTTATTTTATTTCTTGTTTGACAATTACCATTTTGTCTAAGGTTTAATTAAAAATAAATACCTACGACATTAACTTGAAAAATTGCATTTTTTGTATTCTATGTTGCCTTGTTTCGTTAAATTGTATGTTTTAGTAACAGCTACACGTTTATAGGATATAAAATAAAATAGGCATATTATTGCCGCCTCGGTGTAGTTTGCAGATAAGAAGAAAATAGGAAACGTCGGATATTCGAAGTGTGCAAAAAGTCGGAAAAATAAATTCCCTCGATATTGTTAGCACACACGCAATTATTGTTAATGGGGTTTTTGCGTCCAGCGAGAAATTATAACGAAACGCATTACATTCGCAAATGCGTCTTTAGCTCGAAATAAGGAATATAAGGCTTGGCTTACATGAACTACTTTTGACGAAATACTGTTAAAATAATTATGTAAAGTAGTAGGCCATGAAGGTTAATCCATATCCAAAACAATAAGAAAGACGATATAAGGTAAAACAAAATAATTTGGAATATAAAATAAATAATAAAATCTCTTTATTATACCCACAAAAAAGTACAAAACATAGTGTTACTTTAGAAGAAAATCCATAAAATGAGTTTATGGCAAATAAACCAAGTATAAAGAAATCGTTTTAGTTTATAATATATTTGTATTATATTAACAGTAATATGTAGATACAGAGTAAGTGAAATAAATACTCGTGTGTTATTTGATTATTTTTGCAGTTCAAATAAAAATACCGTCACATAAGATACCAAAATATTGTTGTACGAATTATCGTTAAACATTTTTGCTTTATCACAGTTGGAAGTCGTACATGGGAGTTGACCCTTAATCCAATGCGCGCGCAGGACAGGTGAAGCGCGATAATCTTGCGCCCGCGCAGCGCCTTCGCCTACAAACGGCGTGACCTTTCCGTAATTGAATAGGCATGCCGTTGCGCACGCATCGTACGCACGCGATCACCGGCTCGTATAATATTGCATTTATTCGCACTCCTCGGCACACGGGGCTAGATGCTCCAATATAATTGATAACGGCATCTACAGCTGGATTCAGTTGTTTGGACGGCGGTGACCCATTGTATGCCTAATGTTAAGACTAATTTGTGAACGCAAGAGTCACAAAGGCTTATTGCCAGGTCTATAATCTGCAGAACTTCTGTTTCATTATTGTTATTTGACTATATGGGTCTATAAATTTAGATACTTTTTGCTAATGAGAAAGCTTTTTTGCTAATGAAATATGCAAAATAACTTAGTCGTGTAAAGAGATTTTTAGGACCTGTGTAATCAACTTAATTTTAATTATAATTTTAATTATAATAGTCTATGTAAATCAATGTTAATTAACTTATTCCCAGTTATATTAAACTAGCTTATACTTGTTTAAAAATATGTGGATTATAACAGCATTGTTATGTATTTTATTGGCGCCTTCGTGTCGGAGTAATAATTTTTAAGTACCCACCCACCTGACAGCAATGGCCTATTATGAAATAAATTTTCAGAAGGAGCTCGTAAAATAGATACTAACATTATTACCAATTCCGGCTTCTATTTTGAAATACAATTAGTTATATGTTTACGGTTAATGTTACGAGTATGGACGTAAATACACCGCGGAGGTAATTAACAATTATATAGTTAAACAGCTGGTCTGTGTAACTAACGATATTGCTTACGTGTTTTAACATTTACGCGTAACATCAAAATATTCACTATGTATGCGGTATAGTGCATATTGTTATGCTATATTATAAAAAAGGAAAATTCTCGTGTCACGGTGTTCGTGGTCGCACTTCTGCGATATTTTTGTTTTTTTTTTGTTTCTAGTTCAATTACTCTGACTCAACGAGTCAAGAAGTGTTGTGACCTCCGACACAGGACGCCACTACTCTCTATCATAACATACTTCATTCCAGTTCTTTAATCTTTCTTAGCATTCTTGCATGTATAGGTGATTGTAAAATAATCTTCTATTATATTAGGTACTTTAATATGCTGGTATTACATGTTTTTAAATTAAATATTTCAACAAGGACGAAGCGATCATGGTGGGTTTTCACTTCGTCTGTTTCTGTCAAAGTCAATTGTTTCACAATAAGTCAAACTTAACAGACAGTTTTTTGTATACATAACAATAAATACGTAGCTTTTTATAACACTATAGGCGGGGAGAAAAAGACGTTATGTTATTATTAGTTAAACTGCACTAATAACCACACTATCAATGAATATTTACCCAATGTGAATCGTAAATCAAACAGACGACAAAAGGTATAATTTATTAATAGGCTTTTTGCACATGCGTTCGAAAAAGCGTAGTGTTTTCATGTTAAAGAAAATTTATGGTCATTTTGTCCCTTCCTAATAAGTTCCATTAATGTACGTATTTATTAATAACTACATTTAGACCACACAGTGGATCGTTGAAGGTGCATGTATAATAAGTTAAGCTGTTCGCAGAAGAAGAGGGTTAGGCTATTCTTTAGTCGCAAAAAAATATTTTAGTGACGTTTTTGTGTAATACTACGGCTGTAAATTGTAACATTATCATTAATAAGACAGCATTATTAAATTATAAGGTCATTATGTGGAATGTTGGCTACGGTATAATGCACGCACAAAGTCCTTATTATCGTCTACTCATGACATCTTGATTAGCAAACAATAAGTTGCAGAAAGACAGGCGAAACATTTTTCCGTTTTTTATCATTTAAGGTAGGGAGGTTGCGAATGAGTATGCAGTTCGCCTGATGGTAAGTGGTTACTGCCATCCATGGACATTTGCCTCGCGTTCAAGTAGAACCGGCAACCACGTCCCTGATCGAACTACACGAGTTCTATCACCTGGAAAATGTTGTTTGTACAAAGCTGTAATACGTACCTGATAAGCAAACAGTCACAAGGATTTCATGGTCGATCTGATGTTGCAAAATCACACCCATGGGTATCAACTTAATCTAAATAGTACAGTCTTATTTGACTTTGCGATGTCTTAAGGATTAGGTTAAAACATTTACATAAGTGGCAAGGATATCTCTATCAAATATTTTTAATTACGATACCTATGCAGCCTACTACTACTACAAAGTCAGGCGTGCATCATAGTTGCAGAGAAATGTGTATATGTCGCTTCATAGAGAAGAGTCTTCTCAACTGCATAGACTTTCACCGATGAACTTGACTACACGGTACACCATACACGCAGCTAGAACCCTACGGAGATGCTTCATCTTAAGGTGCGAGGTCGTATTTACTATATTTTTTATAAAAAAATATAAAGTGGCAGTTATAGGGACTGCCGATAGAAGTGAACACTAAAAACCACGACAGGCCTTATTTCTCAAAATATAATATGGTAAAGTGGTCAACACAAGTTAACAATGTTGTTTATTGCGTAATGCTTGACGCCGTATAGAGATTTTTCTATCAGTGGCTACTGGCGTGTGGAACGATACGTTGCATCGTTGCGTGAAAGAGAGAGCGCGAAGGGTGAGGTTTGGGACGCAGCACTGTCGCTAAGCGCGTTGAATTGGTTCTTATGAGCGGTGCACGTGAATAAAACAAGGTAGTAATTGGTAAATAGCTTACACGATTTGAGTTAAGAAGTTATAGACTAATTTGCAATACCTTAAGCGTACATATGGCTCTGACGCGCTTTCAAACATTTTACCCTGCCTATCGTTGCTATAAAAGTTTTCACTTCAAAAACATTTCGCACGTAGTGTACTATTGCGTAGGTTACATTATTCATCACGCACGCAAAACTGCTCTTTATGCATCACACACTTTCACCTGTGAACTTGACTATACAACGCACCCCGTTCCTGCGCAGACGGATCATCGTAAGATGAAGCGGCAGGAGGTTGAACTTACGACGCCCGTAGTGTTACTATTACGTTGGTAACCTTTCTCATTGTGTACGTAAAACTACTTATAGCATCAAACATACAAGTTTTATAAAATATTTATAAATTTGCCATGTAGTTCGACTCTCTCTCATCTCTCGTAGTCCGACTGGGAGGTACCAACACCGCCCTCATAATTCAATTCTTTGAAATCACATTAAAATCAATTCTTGTGTTTGAAAGGACGTGGTTGCAAACCTTTACACGAGAAGAACATCTTAGTACTCAGGGGTAGCAACACAGCTGTGGTCAACCTCAGGTACGATCCAATCATTCTTGGGGATGATGACTAATATGCATGTCGGAAGTGACCACTTATTATAAGTTGGACTGCATGCACGTTTGCTAGTTTTGCTACCTTTACACGGTAAAAAATATAACTAACAAAGTTATAAATTAACTTTTCAAAATTATACTTATTTATGTACATTATGTTTATTGGCTTACACGCTTATCTACTAAACATATCCTACATAAATATAAAAAACATATAATCATTACAAAAATATGTTTCGCGTAACTTTTAATGAAATTAGCACGTAATGAATTGGGTGCACATAATTAGTTGATACGTTCATGCGGTTAATCGGGTGGAAAACCACTTCACTAGCGGGTGCACATTTCCACTGGCCCATGCACATTTCGATTTTTCTCCTTTGATGTGTTCAGTAATGCATGAGCCGAGGCTATGGTAGTATTCACGCGGATAAACCTAATTTATAGATTAACACACTGAACACACAAACCACACATATGTTACACACATATGTATACACGATGTATACACGATGTAGGATATGTTACAGATGTTGCAGTATATTTTGTATATCTTTGAAGCCTATTATATCTTTGTATTATATTATGTACATATCTAAAATGCTTGATTAAAACAAGTATTTCTAAAAGATGATAGAGCTTTTCGTAGTAGTAGATCGGTATTTTTTTTATATTAAAGTAGCACGGGAGCATTCAACCCATCGGACGTTAAGATGTCACTGCTGTCTACAGATATCATCTAATATATAAAATCCTCCTGTCGCGGTGTTTGTGTCCAAACTTCTTCGAAACGATTCTTATGAAATTTTGTTTGCATATCGGGTAGGTCTGAGAATCGGTCAAAATCAATTTTTTTTAACCCATAAATGTTAAGGTTTATCCTTAATTTTTTTTCATATTTTTTGGACAACATTTCTTGTATTCATTTTTTATGATTCAGCATTGAAAAATATATACAACCTTAAATTTTCACCTTTTTACCATCAACCCCCATTTTTTATATTTTTTATGGCAGAACAACGTTTGCTCGTATATAATCGACTATAATCGCATATAATCGACTGCATCTCCCTGAACCCTCATAATCTTCCGTGAAGCAATTTATTGTGTTTCGGTTTGGAAGGGCGTGATTGCCGGCTATACTTAACCGCGAGGCGAACATCTTAGTCCTCAAGGGTAGCATCGCATCTGTGGTCAATCTCAAGTACGATTCAATCGTACTCGGGAATAATCACTAATTTGATCATGTGTGTAATCACCAAGGGCGGCAGTGACTATATACTATCAGGTGACCTGCACGCTCGTTTGCTACCTTTTTACGATAAAAAACCCCTTTTGTAAGTCAGTTGAATGTTTACATTCACGCCGTTTTGTTTGTCAGCTCTCCAAATAATCCAACTATAGCACCTCAAAAGCTGAATGTCTAAACTTATTTGCGGTAAAAGCTTTCCCATGTAGAGATTGAATTAAAACTAAAATTTAAATTGACGTTTGGATAAACCTCGCGGACGACTGGTTTATTAATAGGGTATCGCTCTAGTTTCATTGCACTGGGTCAGCGGTGGTCTGTTTATTGATTTGCTAACAGTCCAGTTAATTTTGGCAAGAGGCAAACTGTAGATCTGTAACTCTATATAGAAACGGTTCGCTATTACGTCAGACGCTTCGGATATAAATTGGGTGTTTTTGGATACGGGAATGTAGGACTGAATTAATAAACTATTGATAGAATTTGTACCTATGACCAAATTTTATGCATACATCGTTATGTGTATTATCATTTCATGATAATTTTACTAAATTGACTTCCATAATGGTCGCAATAAGTAAAATTTAGTTATAGAAACTTTTGTAAAACTATTGTTTTAATATAATTTTCAGTAAAAAATTAACAATTTTCAAGTACTCAATTATAAATAAGAATAACAATAGGGAGGGTTTCTTCTCATGTTACTCAATTATTTTAATGTTACAAAAATTATACTCGTCGTTGTTTACCTAGAGATAAATTACAAAGGTAATTAAATAAATTTAAATAAAAAAATAAATTTAAACAAAAACGTAACTATCTCTTTATTTATTGAGATAAATTAAGATTATAAGCTATCATTATAGTATTTTCTTTACACAAGTAATAGTTACGCTATTTGAAGTAATTTAATTGCAATGCAGAAAATGTAAAAACGTGTCTACATTACAAGTTATTTGATGTTAATGGTTCGGATAGTAGTACAAATGTAACAGACTTAACCTTTACTTTGCGATGCAGCGAGGAATGTTCACAGTACTCAGAAACTTGAACGTTAAACTTTCGCTACTGGTTGTTTTCACAAGTTTGTTCGTTGTTTGGATGTTTTCGAATGGGAAAGCCTACTCGACGAGTACAATGAATGAGCCACAGCATATGTTTTTTGATGTGTATAAAATGTATTTGTGTATAAAATGTCGTTATGGTGGTCTCATAAACCTATAGAATATTATGGCGTTTATATAATATTGTACCAGTTACCTTATTATCTATACATACGTAATTTCTTTTAGACTTATCTGTGGTACAAAACTGAGGACTTATGTTTTGTTCTTACATACAAGTGTTACTTATATATACAGGCAAATCTTTTGAAATTAAATCTTTTAAAAAATCGATTTAATATTTTTTGAGTAAAATGGCAACAATTTTCAAGTGCCATTAATTAATGAGTATAACAGTAGAGAGATTTCTTCTACTGTTACTTAATTATTTCTACACTACACAAATTATACTCGTCTCTCTCTATCTGAATATAAATTACAGTGGCAATCATTTAAAACTAAAGCGTAACTATTTCTTTATATATTGAGATAAATTTAGACTAATAATCGAAATAGTCCTTTACACAAGTAATAGTTTCGCTATTTGATGTAATTTAATTTCGATGCAGAAAATGTAAAAACGTGTCTACATTACAAGTTATTTGATGTTAATGGTTCGGATAGTAGTACAAATGTAACA
>DWNR01004600.1:0-10752 GCA_018250455.1 Polygonus leo
CATTCGATAAAAAAACTTTCTTTTTCGAACTATAATTGTTCCACCTCTCATCATCACCACGAGGCGTGGTTGCTGCTTTACTTACCAACGAGACAAACAACCTAGTCCTCAAGGGTGGTAACGCTTTTGTGGTAAACCTTGGCTCCATCGTATTTGGGGAAGACTACCTACCTATGTCCATGGGAGGCAGTGACCTTTTACCATCAGGTGGACTGCATGCTCGTTTGCTACTTTTACATAAAAAACCTAGGCTTTTATACACTTTATGTGTTAGGTTTTGCTACGTTTATTTTCTACGCTGTTTTATAATTAATTACACAAAGTGCATCCCAGTCGGGCATTAATATCTATTAAACTGTCGGCCTAATTGAGTTTTATTTACAGTTTGCGATACAATTACTGAGGTGCAAAATTGTTTTAAAGTGCAAGTTGTAGGTACTGCATAGTATGCTTAGTATAATGTAACACTGGCTTCATTAACACATCATAATGACGCGTAATATGGGCCCCCATTGTCTTGGGGCCCCATTACCACTTAATAAAAGTGACCTTTCGGGGTCCCCTGAGGATGAGGCTTCGAGCAGGTCCCCTAGATTATGGTATATATGAATTTTCTTGGTAACAAATATGTGCCGGCGGTGAGTTATCACTATTGTCTAAGACGACGTATATTTTGTGTGTTGTGACGGTAATTCTAACGTTATTCTTACCTAATAACAACTTCTTTGCGAGTGGCCTTTCGGGGCTCCTTGAGATTGGGGCCCTTAATTATAGTAAAATATAATATAGCTAAAAGTAAATTTGTCTTAGGACAAAAACACTTAATGTACAAGGTTTAGCTATGTTTATTTTCTACGCTGTTTTATAATTAATTACACAAAGTGCATCCCAGTCGGCAGTTAATATCCATTAAACTGTTGGCCTAATTGAGTTTTATTTACAGTTCGCGATACAATTACTGAGGTGCAATATTGTTTTAAATTGCAAGTTATAGTGGTTTTGTTTTATTATGTATGTTTGGTTTCATGGTTGAATGCCATGTTGGGCCCTGGGCAAAATGTGGGGCCCCTTTGGAAGTAACATTTAAAGTCCTGTTTGGTGTCTTGTCCATGAACATTTGAATTCTGAAATAAAGATTCTTAAAATAAAAGAAAAATTACCTTTTTGCCATCGGCTGTTGTGGGTCCTCTTAGGACGAGGTCTCAAGTAGTGGCCTTGTGTTAAAACTAGTGAAGTATTGTATTTGTATTTGTCAGGTGGTAAAACTTATGTATTTCGACCGGGGAGGTACCACCGCCACCCTTATAATCCTACGTGAAGCAGTTTATTGTGCTTCGCTTTGGAGAGGCGTGGTTGCCGGCTTAATTACTAATGTCTATGGGCGGCAGTGACCACTTATCATCAGGTGGACGATAAAAAAACTACAAGTCACAGGTAAATATTTTTAAAATTTAAATAAAATTATGTACAAACTGAATCAAGTACTAACATAGATATATGAAAAATATAACTGTGTCAAGTATTGGCATAGTTATGTCAATGTGTGACATAGTAGTACCTACAGTCGACGACAAACAACAATTTTGAACGCTTTTGACAAAATGAAAATATTTAGTCCAGGTCAGCGCATCTAATTGCGCCAAATGCAGTTAGTTTCCATTACGCCCCTTTTAATTGAATTTAATTTGCAGTTGGCTAATGGAATTAGTTGGCAGTTGTTCTCTGGGTACTGTTTGAAATAATTACTGTGTTATTGTTCCGACTGGCTAAATAACCGTTCCTTAAGATCATGAGGATCAGTTCAATCAAGTGACAAACTACTGGACTTCATACGCCCTTGATATTTATTTGTAATTTCCTTAAGTGTAAAGGTTTCCTCCTGTCGTCTTTCTTCACAGAAAATTGAGTAATAATTTAATTCTAATACGCGTGTTACTTTGAATTATCAGAGGTCCGGGACTCGGTCACGTTATGAGAGGCCGGAATCTTAATCATTGGGTATTGGCACTCCACATTTCATTCGATTGCTATATTAAGTCGTAAAATAAAAGTAAGTTTGATGGTACAGTCACAGTCAATCATAAACTATACCAAACGTTAAAAGAAAAACATTTTAGCAATATAGTCGTCGACAAAAAAATTAAACGTTTTTGACAAAATGAAAATATTTAGTCCAGGTCAGCGCATCTAATTGCGCTAAATGCAGTTAGTTTTCATTACGTCACCTTTAATGCGAATGGATTTAGTAGTAGTGTATTGTTTGAAATAAAAGCTGTTTTGTTGTCGGTTTAAAAACAGCTTTTTTTGGGTTTATCATGGTTAAGTCGTTGTAATCCTACTGCTAGGCATAGATCTCTTTTTAAAGTCAACAGTGCTGGCTAAATGCGAATTCGTGAACATCACACACCCCGAAGATATTTTAAGCATCATCATTTTCATTATCTTTCCATTCCATTCCATCCCATCCCATCCCATCCCCCCCCACCCCATTCCATCCCATTCCATTCCATGTCATGTATGTGTATGGGTATGGGTGTCATAAAGTGTTGGCCAAGTGCGAATTGGCAGAATTCCCATACCCTTTAGATTTTTTAAATAATTAAATAGATGATTATTTTTTATATTAATAAAAATCTTTCGTTTTTCTTCACTTATAGTTATTTTTTCATTTTTTTTATATTTATCAATTTATCTACGTACCGTACACGTCACGTCATTTTGATTATATCAGAGATTAATGTCTGGGATTCGAACTCGAGTCTCTAGCCTAACCTCTAAATTAGTCACTGCTCATGCTGAAAACATCAATAACCCGCATTCAACATAATCAGTTGATTATCAAAATTCCTCGGTTCGAAACGAAACATCTAAATAATCCGATGTAATTCCAACACAAACAATACAAAACGAATTGCTTTCACGAAATTAATTCATTCCGTCGATTGTCGGGAACTAAATGGCGCTTAGTAATAAATATACACTTCATTACAGGATTAAGCTCCCTTTACACTGGTTGTAATATTTAATATTTTAGCACGACGATGAGGAGGCTGGAATATCTATCCTCTAATATTACCTTCCTACCGCACTCTCAAATCATAGAGAAATAGTTGAGATTGTTCAAATATCGAGGATAGCCTTTCTGCTCGGCAGTTTCTGAAAATAAGCTTAGAAATAGGGTCCCGTTTTTACCCTTTGGGTATGGAACCTTAAAAGTACGTTTATAATATAAGTAATATTAGAAATTTTATTAACTAAGAATTATTACATTGGACTCGTTCGCGTAGCACGTACAGCATATGTTATAAGTAACGTATATTTTGTATACTAGCTGCTCTTATAAACGTTGTTCTGCCATATAAAGTATGTGACCACCCCGCACTTCGTGCCCTCTCCTGAAGTTTTAGCAAGGATCCTTTATTTTTTCTAGTAAGTAATAAATATAGTCTATGTTACTCAGGGATAATGTTGCATTCTAATGGTGAAAGAATTTTTAAAATCGGTTCAGTAGTTTTTGAGTTTATTCGTTACAAACATAAAAAATACAAAGTTTTCCTCTGTATAATATTAGTATATATAATCTTTGATTGAAAACCGTCAGTGTGCTCGCAACTTTACTTGTATAGAAGTGTAGCGAAAATTAATCTTAGAAACAATAGGGCGGTCTGTCTGTTCGTTCATTAAACACGCAATCACGACTCGAATAACTTTGACGAATTATTCGTCAAAATCGTCGGCTTTCTTGATTAGTGCTGGCTAGCGGTAGGGTGGTGTCGATTTGGGTGGATTTGGAGATAGTCTATGTCTACTAGTCAGGCAACGTTGACCTGCATTTTGTCAGGTGGTGAACTCATGTTCGACCGGGGAGGTACCACCGCCACCCTCATAATCATCTGTGAAGGGCGTGGTTGCCCGCTATACTTAAACGCGAGGCGAACATCTTAGTCCTCAAGGTTCAACCTCAAGTACGATTTATTCGTACTCGGGGATGACCACTAACCACTAACCATCAGGTGGACTGCATGCTCGTTTGCTACTGAAGACAATAAAAGCAATAAAAAAATGTCGATAATAGTCTGTCAGGACCTGTCAGGAAAATGAGGAGGAGGAAGTCTTATCTCTCTAGTTAAACGAAGTTACTCATATTTACAATATGAGTAACTTCGCTAGGGTACAAAAGTATCATATCTTTAAAACAGCACCCTATGTATGTTTTTTATGTAAAATTTCTTTAAACAAATAAAAAGGTTTTTTCTTTTAAGCTACTTACGTTCGGAGTAACACAGGTACTTTCGTAGATTATCGTGGGCGAACCTTGTGATAGTGAATTTTTGTATATATAGATTTAATGGATTTTTATGCACCATGGGCGTACCCATGGTCTGGGCTAGGGGGGGGCAAATCAGATTTTTTTAAGCCGGGTCCAGTGCTCTTTTTTGTCAGACACACTTTATTTACCTACACCACAGTATAAGTTTGCTTGCAGCGCTTGCATGCATATGCATAATGCATCGTACTATAAATTAAAAAAAATATCTACAACAGTAGATTTTTTTTGCAATCTCCAGGGGGGGGCAGCTGCCCTCCCCTGCCCCCCCCCTGGGTACGCCCATGGTGATTAGTGCTTGGTGCTTAGGAATCCGATCTCTTATTGGGTGTCTGGAATCAAATACTAGGCACCACTGTTTTTCAAAATTACGTTTTTATTAAAATCTAATTATTTTTGCTTTTCAGTGAAGGAAAACATGTTGCGGAAACTAACATATGTAAGAGCTTGTCAAGAAAAATCTTAATGTGTGAAGTTCACTAATTCGCACTTGGCCAGC
Source organism: Polygonus leo (assembly GCA_018250455.1). NCBI lineage: Eukaryota > Metazoa > Arthropoda > Insecta > Lepidoptera > Hesperiidae > Polygonus > Polygonus leo. The sequence continues at coordinate 4,827 of DWNR01004600.1, forward strand.
GTAACGCAGTGTCAAACCCTAGTGTGGCCACCGCTGGACATGGGTTTCCTTTTACAATCAGACGGACATAAGGACATTGTCCACGGCGCTGGTCAAATGCAAATGTAGACTTCACACATCCTCGAGTTAAGTGAACATTTATACATAAGAATATATGTACAAACATAAACAATTGTTAATTAAATTTAAATACACATGTAGGATAGAAATTTAAATAGGCATAGAAATGCGTGGAATTCAAACTGGAACCCATACGATAGGACGAATTAACCACAGGGCTATCGCAGCTCTACTAATACATTTTATATGAAACTCGTTTGAGCGTCCGATCCAATATCCAATTGTTTACCAACCCCTATCGATATTCAAAGTATGAAAATGGGGTCACTTTTTATAACGCTAATTACATATCCGCTTAAATCCGATGATTAATGGGGGATGATTAGTGGGTGAGGGTGAAACACCCCAAATACATAACCACGGTCGTTGCGAGGCCATATTGGGTTATAAATAAAAACAGATGTGTTGTTAATTTTTTATTTTTTTATCGAATAAAGGTAGCAAACGAGCACACAGTCCACCTAATGGTAAGTGGTTGCTGCCGCCCATGGACTTACCTGAGCATGACCACGGATGCGTTACCACCCGTAGGGTCTAAGATGTTGGCCTCGTTTGTCATTATAGCCGGCAACCACGCCTCTCCAAACCGAAACACAATAAATTGCTTCACGGAGGATTACGAGGGTGGCGGTGGTACCACCTCGGCTGAACTACGTGAGTTCTATCACCTTTTAAACATTTTTACCGCCGTTATTATCATAAAAATGAAGCACGCCTCTATAAAATCGGATTCTAACAATTGCTGCAAACAGGATTACGACTTACACGATGTCTTTACCTTCTTTGGCCTTAGATATTTTTTATAGTTAAGTAAAGTAAATAAAGTAGCTTACAGCCTTGCAGTTCTTTTCATGAAAAGTGGTCACTGCACTTGCATCTAAACAATACACTATATTATTTTTTATTGAATGATAAATATTTTTTTAACGTTTGCACGCTAACGAAGTCTTATTATGCTTGTATCCTATATTTTTTCAAAATCAAGTTTCTCCTACTTTGTTCGTGCCTTGATCGCTTAGTGAACAAGCGCCTAACGCTCCATGGGCACGCGTGCCTGAGTGGTAGCTACCATTTATTGGTAGCTACCATTGTCTCTGGTTTTAATCAACACCCTGTCGACCTCCCACTGGTAGTAATGTTCATTTGTTAGTTAAAGCAATAAAACTATTAGTGGAATGTAAAGAATTGAGCAAGTGCGTGTTTTACACAATTGTTCCATGCCACTGTGTTAGTATTTAATACTACGTTTACTTTTTATCTTCAGGTAGCAAACGAGCAGGCAGTCCACCTGATAGTAAATAGTCCATGGATATTAGTGATCATCCCCGAGTACGACTGAATTGTATTAAGGTTGACCACAGATGCGTTACTACCCTTGAGGACTAAGATGTTTTATTTTGATTCACTGTGTCCCCTACAGAATTATTGCAAAATATGCGAACATTTTTGGACGTATGAAATCTCTGTTTTTTGTACTATCGTGTAATCTGCCAAGAAATAATATCTCTTTAAAAATTTAGTTTTTGCTTTTCTCTTTTAGTCTGATTAATAAAAGAGTTCTGTCAAAATCACACAGGCCCCGTAATCCTTCTAGTACCTATGTGAAAGATCTAAATATTCTTCTATAATAAATAAATAACATTAGTATGCTAATTGGCCTGTTTCTTGAGTGTCTTGCGCTTATTTTATAATCTGTGGCAGTAGCGTACTAAGAAGATAATGCAATATAATCGCATTAGTTGGAACGTTGGACTTAAGTGCCCGTATAAGTGTTTTCCGATTCCGTTAAGGGGAACCCATACCGAGAAAGCATTGTTTAAATACCATAATTTAACATAATAGCTTAGCTAGAACTGTTTGTTTAAATTAATTAGTCGTCACATACAGTCCAGAACAAAACATGTCTTTTAACACCAAGAGTGCTTTTAAAACATGTCACATAACAAATTTAAGCTTAGAACAACTTGACGGCTGTCATCCGTCTTTCGAACGCACTTTTTGGCGGCAACTCAGCCGCAGCCAATCAGGAGCGACGAATGATCTGTCACCGGGCGGTACGTTCAGAACTTGCACGTCAGTTATACCAAATTATCTTGTATTTAAAGAAGCAAAATAAAATATTTATCGTCTTTGTCACAACAAAATAAGGTTGAAAATCGTTTAAGATGTCGTTTGGCGTGTATTGAAATAAGTTTGTATGTCCGCAGTTTAATTACTGCTAATGACTATCATGTTGCGTTTGGTTTTTTTTCTACTGTCAACGACGCCAAGGAATGATGGATGAAGCGAAACTTTGCCGCCATTATGTCTTTTTGCGTACTGCGGTGTGCTATATTTAGTTGTAAGTAGAATTGTGATTTTATTTGAAACACCTGGTCGTGTGTTTTTTTAGTTTATGTAAATGTTAAATGTGTTTTTGTAAGCATTAATATCTTACATTTGAGAATCATTATTAGAGAATATAGTATCAGGTAATGCTTACCTATTTTGTGTAATAATTATATTTACCAAATAGTGGAAGTATTATGTAACCAACTATATACCAGCTATAAATTTTAATAATTCGTAGTAATACGTATTCATTATGATAAGATTTCAACACACAAGTGCGTAAGTGAATCCAACTAGGCTACAAGAAAGCTTGTAAAAATAAAAACTAAATATAAACTAATAAGTGAATATTGCACCCAGAACCCTATGTGGGATTACAACTCGTATTTGACAGATTTTGTTCCATAAGTCTACGTTATTGTTATAATATAAAGGTATCTTGTTTGTTTGTTTAAAAAAACTATTTATAGAAGAACAGTATAAATCAAATTTTTAGAGAATTCTTAATGAACTTCAATTAGCTATCAATATAACCAAGATATTTATGAACAAACTATGAACTTTGGTAACGTGCTGCTGTCACGTGTGTTTTTATCAAGCCAAGCCACTACAATACAATTTATACAGGTCATCTTTTCAGCTTCCTTGTTTTGACTACTCAAAAAAGCAGTTTCAAAAAATCAGGATATCATGGTTTAGCGTAGCGTCTGACCATTTTCTGAAAGACATGAGAAACGCTCACCTAAATGGGACCCTTTCATTCCTATCTTGGGAGGTCCCGTGGGAAATTCCTTGCTATAAAGAGGTCCATCTAAAAGGAAAGTATGATGTCTGGATTAGACTCGGGTTGAAATAAGATAGGACATCGTTCTTAGCCGTATCTAAGGAATGTTAAGGAGAAGTCTTATGTTCTCCAGTTTTCTATCCCACAGATGGTCATGATTGTATTCTCAAAATTAGAAGGTTTTAAGCTCCAATTATTTAGGTGGAAGTAAGCCATGTGGTGGTGCCGGCTTTTAGCACTGGCATTTTTCTTCTGGTCTGTTTGGAGCAATCAAAAGTCGATGAATTATTTAACTAAACAATTGAGGTAAAGTTAATAAATTTAACAGTTCTTGTAAGCTGATGGTAGCCGCAAAATTGCACATGTTAGGTGTCATGTGTGTTTTGACGGAACACCGCTCTTTTATAAGCATATCCAACCCTCCTCTGACAATGACAATTACCAATGATATGATGACATTGACATCTGATACTCGATGTCAGATGGTGTAGGTCGAGTGAAAAAACGATATTCGAATAAAATCTCCGAATAAATGAGTATGTTTATAAGTTGGTAAAAATATTGAGCAGAGGAGAAGCGGCAAGATGTTCCCGATAACGGGTATCAAAATTTCGCCCTGTTTGACCTATATATACTCCATTGCAATCAAAACACCTCCACCCTCAGAACGGCAACTATTTGAAGACTATCGTCGAAAATCTAGACCTAGGGTCTAGCAACTTATTTAATTAAACTAAGGACTGGGGACTCAAATGATAGAATAGCAACGATATTGAAAATATCAAGAAGAACGTTAGAAAGGTGGCTGCAAGAAGTACGAGATCTGCTTTCGGAATATTTTGTGCCCAGACATTTAGGCATAAATGATTTAAATAGACAGCAAATAATACAAAAGAATCTGGCAATACCTTAAGCCTTTTTTGTTAATCATGAAGGTTTGAGCGTACTCATAGTAATATTTGATGGTACATATTGTTATGTGGAAAAAAGTTCTATTTGTACCAAAAGAGGACCTATAGCCTACATAAATACAGAAACTTAATAAAACCTTTTCTGGTAGTTGTACCATGTACAGATGGTTATAACATCGTCATAAAAAAAAATACATCATGAAAAAATAATTTAGCAATGAAGCACCATTAAGGGAATACTTTGTTAGAGGCGATGCCTTTATTCTGGATAGGGGTGTCAGGGACTAATTACCAATATTAAACCAATGTGGCTATAGGACCTACGTGCCTGCTTCATTAGAGGAGCGTGAAACTCAGCTTTCCCCAATTGAAGCAGATAAGTCTAGAGCAGTAACCATTTGTCGATGGGTGGTGGAGGTGGTAAATGGTAGATTTAAAAGGGATTTTAAATTATTACGGAAAAATCATTTTAATTTAGCAAGTAAAAGTTTATTTAAAGATTTTGAGGTGGCTGCTGCTCTTTTAAATACTTTTCACCCTCCAATTGCTGACAATGCACGTATGAATACTGAAAATGAGTTAGGTATAATTACAATAGAAAATCAGCAGAATTTACAAGAATAAATGTTGAAAATGAGAACCTACAAGATTTTCCCCAGCTTACAAATAGTCAACTTATGTTGATTTCATTAGGTATTTACCAATTGAAGCAGGCACGTTCTTACTATGGAGAGCATGTAAGAGGAAATGAAAGATTTATAATAGAAATGTGCAGGGAGGTAAACAGCAACCTACTTCGAGAGCTATCAACTTCAAATGATACATGGTTATTAAGAGGACGTATTCAGACAAGACATATTAGTCGAAAAACATATTTTGTATACAATTTAGTTGATAGCTCTCAAAGAGGTAGGGAAGCAATCATTCAATATTATTGCAATTGTATAGTGGGAAAACGGACAGTAGGCTGCTGTGCCCACCTAATGGCCATAATATGGTATCTAGCCTGGGCTAGATACCAAGATAACATAGTTCCCCCTGCACGCTTTCTAGATGATGTATTAATTATAATTGAGGAGGAATAAAAGAATATTTAAAATGTGTTCTTTTAATTTTACTTACCTTGTTTATTTCATAACTCCAATTACAATATTAGTAAAATGTTATCTGTAGGTATTTTTAATCTCTTGGTATTGCGAGTACCTAGTTAATTTTTCTTGATCGATTACACGGTACAAATATACCAAAACAAATGTCTTTTCTGTGTGTACAATGACAGTAAGAATGTCAAATATATACTATACTAACCATAATCACTATCAATACACAGTATAAAACAAAGTCGGTTCTCGCTATCTATCCCTATGTATGCTTAGATCTTTAAAACTACGCTACGGATTTTAGTGCAGTTTTTTTAATAGATAGAGTGATTCAAGAGGAAGGTTTTTATGTATAATATATGTTTGATATAGTTGAGAAACACTGATAATTTTAGATTTTTGACTTTTAGGTGGAATGATGATTGCCGGGCCAACTAGTATCTCATATAATTCTATTCTCAGGCTGCCAATCTCAATATATTTTTCCATAAGGATTAATTACATTGTCTTCAATTTATTCATATCAATTTTATGCTGTTACACCAAAAATAATTACAGGCCCAAAAATGTACGACAGGCGCTCGATCTCCTTTTCGTAGGGACATAATCGATGTTTATCCAGATCACTAAGGCCGTTCGTTTTTTTTTTTTTTTTCGTCGGAAAAATGCGCACGCATACC
>DWNR01004601.1:0-10750 GCA_018250455.1 Polygonus leo
TAGTTTAACGAATTACTTGATATAACGAATATTTACTTGTCCCCTTGCGATTTGTTATATCAAGGTTGCACTGTATAATGTTTATTTATATGCTTATATGTAGGAGTATGTTCGTATTTGTAAATTAATAATTCAGGACATAAACTGAACTTAGAAGAACCCACTAGGAACAACTAATATCATCGAGGATGGAGATAGTCTGCAGCCTCTAGAAATGGAAAACTCGAAGCTGTGGCATCTAGAAATGGATTTTCTTTTAAAATAAAAAGATAATCTACGAGACCAACATCGTAACAAGGTGTTATTGTTTAGTTAGTGTAATGTAAATTCTGGAGACTATACCTCGTTATACTCGGAGTTCGGAAATTTAATATCATGTGAGAATTTTACTGAAAGGTTCTTAACCAATTTGCTTAAATCTTGTTTAGATGTTGTTTTTAATAACTCTTTATTGACATAATGAGTTATAAAAACTAAACTTTTATGTCACTGAACCCTCCTAACGGAGAGATAATTTTGAATTTTGAAAATTGAATTTGAATATTATGTAAGAAATGATTATGACTTTTATATTTCTAGATGGTGTTTAAGGGCAAATATAAGAAAACAGTAATATTTTAAATCAATAAATATTTATTTATTTACAAAACAGGTCAACAGTGCTAGTCTTCTATTAACATTTTCTTTCAGTGGTGGTACACGGGAGCGGAGTAGGCGACGGGCGCGGCGTGGTAAACTGGGGCGGCGCTGTAGGCGGCGTGGACTACGGGGGCTACCTTGGCTACAGGAGCAGCGTATGCCACGGGAGCGGCGACCTTGGCTACAGCTGCGACCTTCACACCGAGCGCCTCCCTGTGCACGACCGCGTTGAAACCGTTGTGAGGGTCAGCGGTGTACTCCACGGTACGCTTGGTGCCGTCGGGGTCGACGACGGAGTAAGAGCCCTGGACTACGTCACCGTCGCGAGACTCGTGCTGGCTCTTAGAATCACCGGTGAGGCCATCTTGGACGTCGTACGCAAAGCTGTACTGAGGATGAGGGTCGTACTCCTCGACGGCAACCTTGGCGACGGGGGCGACAGCAGCTACTTTGGCGACTGGGGCAGCGTACGCCACTGGCGCGCTGTATGCTACTGGAGCTGCGTGGTAGGATTGGTAGGCCACCGGGGCGGCGGGGAGCAGGCCAGCGCTCGCGGCCGCTACCAAGCACGCAAATACGACAAACTGAAATAAAATAAGAAGGTATTTGTTTGTTATATAATAAAATAAGAAGGTATTTGTTTATACATTAATTAAAGTTAAATATGTTTTATTATTTATAGAACTTAATTTAAGTCAGGTCAAGTATTACAAATTTCAAAATTGAAATATACAAAAAAAAAAGTTAAAAAAACTAAACAATGCAACACAAATGTATATATTTTTTTAAGTTAAATATTTTAATTACGTGGATGATGGAAGGATTCATGGGACAACAACTGTATAATTTCTAAAGAATTCTTGGTTCACTGTGACTTGGACATTTCAGCCGATGATGCATTGGCGAACCATTTGGTATTGACAAAGTCCATGGATGGTGGTGAGCAGTAGTTAGGTGGCCCCGTTTACATTAACGCCAAGTCCAGATATAACACTAAATATTTTTCTAATAATCACTTATTATCCTTAAATACCTTGAAAGCCATTGCTGCTAGTGTTTCGACTGAAGGGAGATGTGAGTATGATGTTAAACAGAAATTGCCATACGTTTTATATCGTCCGCAAAACGCCCGCGGCTACAGCTACTAAGCACGGAGAGCACCGGGCCGGCGATGACATGTTCCGATCAATAATCCAATTGTAACACTTGTTATGGTACAAGGACTTCAACGTGTAAATGTCAAGTACTTAAAGAAAGTCAAAACAGTGTACTCCTTTTCGGCAAATTTTATGAGTCTAATATGTATTACACAGCTATGTGCATGAATTGGTATAGTAGGTGAATACATATTAAATAGAAAAATTGAAATAAAACTGGGTATGTTTAAAATTGATGTAATGATAAACTGTTATCTCATAATTAATAATAATTAGTCATATGTACTAACTTTATGTAAAAGTTTACAAATTATTTCATTAGACTCTCCTCAACTTTAACTGCAATGATTGAAATCATTTTAAAAATTACATTTCGCGCATATTCTTGTACCCATTAAACTTTTATGAAAATGTGCTTTTAACTACAATGAAATGCCAACCAACTAACCAACCAACCAACTTTAATAAAATTTATATTAAAAATAAACATGCTTTATTAATAAATACGTCGAAAATTTAAATAAGCGGTAGGTCATAACACCCTGATAAATAAATGGTATTACAATAAAGAATTCAGTTTCCAAATACTTAAAAAATGAAATTAACCCCATATTTCATACAAAGTTCACTGGTGCAATTTACGAGTCATATAAAATATTGTGTTGCCGTGTAAAACCGATTTAAATACGACGTTTATATTAATTTTATATTCAATCTTAGACAGTCTGCATGACATGATAAAATTACTTGAATAAATTTATGTAATTTAAAGTCTATTTCCTTTTTTTAAACATTGAAATCTAAAACCATATTTTTTTTTAAATATTCTTTTGCCATTTATTTTTTCGTTATAGCTAGTCATATTTCTAAATCTTTCGAAAGAACACACACAGAACAACTTAAGAAACAATCTTAATCGTTAATTATATAAATCTTTTATATATAGGTATCATATAGGTATCCATGTTATGAGGATGCATAAAAATAACTAGTCCACCATCTTGTGCGATCTACCATATTGAATATAGAGTGACGTCATATTCTTGTAACATCATCATAACTAAACCAATACTTGTGCAATTAGTTATAATAATTTATATTTGGGGTTGCATTTGTTAAGGAACATAATTTTATTTCTTAGACGTTAAAACTTAAATCTTATTTTGTGGGGTCACCAAGTTTGTCCCACGGCCACCATCTTAGCTACCTGCTACTACCTAGTTAACGAGCATGCAGTCCACCTGATGGTAAGTGGTCACTGCCGCCCATGGACATTAATGATCATCCCTGAGCACGATTAAATCGTATTTTAGGTTGAACACAGATGCGTTGCTACCCATGAGGATTAAGGTGTTCGCCTCGCGTTTAAGTAGGTATAGCCGGCAACCACGCCTCTCCAAACCGAAACACAAAAAATTGTTTCACAGAGGATTATGAGGGTGGCGGTAGTACCTCCCCGGTTGAAGCTACATGATTCTACCACCTGGCACCTGGTAAAAGTGCCGCCGTATAGAAAATCTCATATAATTCTGACTATGGTTAGGACTTGTATAGTTAGAAAAATACTTGGCTCTTAATTAGATCTATTTTGTTCATATTTTCTTTCTATTTGTTGGTGTATTTCTTGCACATAAAATGTACCTTGAAGTCTGTGTACTTATATTTCTAGCAGATCTGATTTACTAAAAATCCTGAAATTTATATTTATTATTTATAACAAGCAGTCCCTATATCAATTTTCAAAGCAGCATCAAAATTTGCGGAATTCACATCATAGAATTTTGATAAAGATTAAAGTAATTATTTATATGGTACATATTCAACAACGTGCAACAATTTTGCGGCGTGCACGAGACGTTGTCTCTGCGGAAACGTCTGAGGAACGTTAATACTCAGAAATAGTTCGAAAGTGGTTTTCCGGCCTTAGAGTTCCTCCGACTCTTACGCGGCGGCTGCGTGCCCCCAGCGCTTGGGTAGCGCATCTTCTAATCACAGGAATCGCGCCGCAACGTCACTTCATTCAAGTCGAAAATGCAGTAATTTGGACGGTTGAATATTTATTATCCTTTCAAGCAAAACAGCTGAATTCTTTTGGCGAAATTTTGGGTCACACATTTTTTAGAATCTGGTTTAAAATACATTCTTTTTGAGCTATTCTCTATATTCTCTATATTCTAAGTTACTCGATTTACTTTCTCAAAGTAGAAAAAAATAGCTAGAATAGTCATTAGGGCACTTGGTCATCTGGAAAATAAACCCCAGTTAATATTGAAGTTCCACGGGAAGTCGAACAGACACGTTGCCTTTAAGGACTGTGATGTTCGCGTTGTTTTTTTTACCTACTATAATTAAGTTGACCATCAGTTAACGTCTCTCCTCTTTACAAATTCCTTAATTTTAACCGACTTCAAAAAGGAGGAGCTTATATGTTCGTCTGTATGACTTTTTTATGTATATTTACCAATCTTTCTGATTGTGGACCGTTTCCAAAATTTTTTTGCTATGTGATCGATATGGTACCCGGCGACCATTATTTTTTCATAATTGTTTGACCTTGAACTATAAAGATACACCAGGATCAACCTGATAGGAAGCTTGGTGAGACAGGCACAGAATTATTTGACCTTCGACGTCGATGATACACCAGGTATTTTTATATTAATGGGAAAGTGTAGTGCAATAAAATGTGTGTTTAAGAACTGATTTTGATAATTCATTTTGTTATTGGTTCAGCTTCAGTATAATGTGGAAAAGGTTACGTTTTCTTTCAAAAGTATTTGACCTCGAACTTCGAAAATCTTAGTAACATCAGTAACGTAAAAATAAAAAACAGTATTTAGCAAAACAGATTTATTCGCTTGTAACTTTCATAACAGTTATAATAAATTAATACTTGATCGCGGGCGTATGACTGGTGGCTTGGTATCAGTGGTGGATAAGAGGAGCATGGTAGGCTACGGGTGCGGCGTGGACCACGGGGGCAGAGTGTACCAGGGGAGCAGCATGTACGACGGGAGCTGCCGCGTAACCCACTGGAGCAGCGATCTTAGCAACGGGAGCCACTGCCTTCACAGCTACACCCTCCTTGTGCACGACAGCGTTGAAACCGTTGTGGGGATCAGCGGTATACTCAACAGTACGCTTCGTGCCGTCAGGGTCGACAACAGAGTAGGATCCTTGGACGACGTCGCCATCGCGGGTTTCGTGCTGGCTCTTGGAATCGCCGGTCAGACCGTCTTGGACGTCGTAGGCGAAGCTGTATTGAGGATGAGGGTCGTAATCTTCGACTTTAGCGACAGCAGCGACCTTGGCGACGGGAGCGGCGTAGGCGACGGGGGCGGAGTGGACGTAGGTGGCCGGAGCAGCGTGCACTACTGGTGCAGCAGCATATGCGACTGGTGCCGGGTGAGCAGCGTGCACTACTGGTGCAGCATATGCGACTGGTGCCGGGTGAGCAGTGTACGCCACGGGGGCGACAACGCCAGCATGAGCAGCGGCGAATGCGCACACGAGCACTACCAACTGAAATTCATAATATACATTGAAAAAAATTAAAGGGTCATTTATTTTATATAATTTTTAAAAGTTAACAGCAGTAGGTAATAAATTGTTTAACCAATCTAATTGGTTGCTTACTGTTGTTCACTTTATTTGTTTCGGGTATTCAATCCGGTTATCTTACTTAGGAATATTTTACAACAGTGTGTTTCGTTCCAATCCTTTGAAAATAAGTATAAAAGTTTTCGAGATGTCTAGAGTAAGGATTACAATGGTCTATGAATAGATGAAAATAAACTTATGACTTGTTACGATAAAAATATTTTGTTTGTTTTTAGTAATCAACCTACCTTGTAAGCCATTTTGTAAGGGATGTCTGGTGACTTCACTATGAGGAAACCTCAATTCGAATGTACTGCTATGGTATCAGGCAGACTTTTTATATAGCTCACAACTGCCGCGGGCGTTGCATTGTAGTAGGTAGGTACTATTGCGTCGGCGAAGAGATATAAACCGGTTGCTTTTGAATGTTACATCATGCAACTATTTTATCTTGATACAGGGAGCCTACCAAAATGGTTAGCATTACAAGCCAGGGTACGTAGGCAGCATATAGAGATGATTGATCTCGAGCATAAAGATCACTTGAATTTTAATGGAGACAGCTTTCTTCGCGCACATGTCCTTGCGACGAACTTATTATTTGTTGATGTAATAATATTCATCAAAACGTTTATTTTTTGTACTTGACCTGTCCAATAAAATCAATAAAGACGCTCGGGGACGCTATGCTTTGCTTTGGATGTATGAGATAAAATTTTGCACCATTATTTCTATTACATACTAGGTTTTGCTCGCAACTTCGTCCGCGTAGAAGTCGAAAACCCCTTGGGGGTAGAATTTCGAAAAATCCTTTCTTAGTGCTCACTTAGATCATGAAAGGAACCCCTGTACCAAATTTCAAGTTTCTAGGTACAGTAGTTTCGGCTGTGCGTTGATATGTCAGCCAGTTAATCAGTTTTGCCTTTTATATAAATAGATTAATATCTAATTTATGATCATTTTTTACACATGCAATCCTACATTCGAGATTCTACACCAATCTCTAAGATATTGTGAATATGTAATGATAATATCACTGTTTGAACTACTATTTTAATCTTGTATCCTGTGTTTTATCTGACTTCAAGATAGGAGGAAGTCCGGTACGCGAACCGAATTCAAAAATTATTTGTGATATGTATGACTTTCCCTGATTCATCCTAAAATTTTGAGGTCGAAGTCGACATCTAATTATAAATTATATTGTGCTTTTTAGTTCGTCTTGAAACCGGTCCTATTTTTTTATTAAAAATATACAGTGTATATGTGTTGTGTGTTTAAGTGAGTGGAATTTAAACGAAATATTGACCTATTTCAATTGGAATATTAGAAACTTCTTTATATGATTTATAAAAAAAGTAACAAAAGAATAAAAAACGACAAATATTTATGTCAAAAACGTAATGAAGTTCTGTCGATCATACGAACATTTTAAATTTGCCTTCAATTAATAACACTTATTTATTGAACTATAGGTACTATCAAATAACTGAATAAGGAAGCGAAAGAAGTCTATATTTATATCTTTTATCTATCGTCGTCTTACCGTCTTTATTTTGCGAAGATACATTTGCAGGTAAATTGATATTTTCATAACTTCCTTACACTCTTTGTTCAGGTGTAATCTCATGTATATTTTGTTTTGTTGCATGAGCGAATCCTTCTTTCTGTTTCTTGTAAATATCTTCCACGTTTGAAGGATTCCGCAGGAATTGGGTAAACCTGTAAAGGCAGAGAAAGTCCGCCTTTTGAAAAAAGGGTTTTTATTATCATAATTTAATATACCTACCTACGCATTGTGACATACAAGACAGTTAACTACCTAAGAAAAAGGTCTGTAGATCTTAAGCATTATTTCCCTCACTTTTTTTTGAATTTTGTGCTTTTGAGAGCACATAAGTCATTTTGTCTTGGTTGTTACAATTAGTTAACAGTCGCTAGTTCCTGTCCAAAATCTCTAGAGAGGCTTGGAAACATGCTATACAGAGTGGCCACTAATCTATATATGTTTCTACGAATCCACATTGAACATGTAGATATAATTACGTCCAGTATTCCCGTCGTAGAAAATTTTAAATGGTATTATTACGAAAAACTTAACTTCTGACCTAAACTTTTGAACTGGCACCTTTAAATACCGGTATAAGCACCTACCTGCAAAGATGTCACAAGTTCATATACTTATTACATTATTTTAAGCCCTCTTTATTTTACGAAAACTCGAGAGGCGTACTTGCCGGCTATACTTACGCACGAGGCGAACATCTTAGTTCTCAGGGGTAGCAACGCACCTGTGATCAAGCTCAGGTATGATTCAATCGGACTGATTACTGATGACCATGGGCGGTAGTGACCTTTCTTTCTTGACAATGAATTAAACCGTTAGCTTAAAAGACTTGTCTTTAAAGTTTCTTAACGCTTCAGCTGCGATGTGGCTGCTTCGCTCCGTAGTGCCGTTACGGCGCGCCGGCTGGCGGCTGTGCGGCGTGATGCACGACCCCTTGGAGCACGTGACCGGCATCGAGAAACGGGAGCTGCTGGCCCACCTCGCTGGTGACTGCGATCCCTTCCGTATCATGGCTATCAAACGAGGTATTTTTTTTTCAATTTTCACTTTGCAGTAAAAGTTAAAGGACTTGGTTACTCCGCTCCATGATGCCGTTACGACGCTGCGGCTGTGCGGCGTGATGCACGAATCCTTCGAGCACGTGGGCGGCATCAAGTAGCGGGATCCTCTGATTCACCTTGCAGCCGACTAGGAAGTATCCGCATCCTGGTGTTTAAGGGAGGTATTTGTTTCTAATTACAACAGTTGCAGTCCGAGCTAAACGATGTGGCTGCTTCGCTCCGTGGTGGCGTTCCAACGCGCTGGCTGGCGGCTGTGCGGTTTGATGCACGAACCCTTGCTGACCTTGCTGGCGACTGAGACTCTGTCCGTATCAACAATCGAACAACTTTTCATAAATGAGTTATTATAAAAAGCATTTCCTCTGGTAACAGGCACACTATGACATTCTTTTTGATTTTTTGATGAAGATTTGCTTTTTCAAATGTTGGGCATTTTATAATTTAAAATCCGATTACTGTCATTATATATAGTAAAACTAGCATTATGTACTACATACGAAAAAATATACGTATTTGTATCGCTTAATATAATCACGCCTAGTAGTTCTACAAAGCAATAGCGTTCCATTAGTCAATACATTTTTCTTGGTATTTTTTTCATAAGGTTAAACATCTTGAACACCCATGTTCGTCACTTCGTCAAATAAGTAGGTTCCAGCTTCTAGAGTGCCTGGACTCCAGGTCCTAAAGTATAGCAAGGAAAGCAGTTATACTAGGTGCCAGGTGGTCAATGAGCGCTAAAAAGCTTAATCATGGAGATATATCTTCCATCTCATCTTAATTGTTATTATTAATATTAAGATGAACAGGCGCAATACAATATTTTTAGCCGGAGATTGTTATCTCCGGCTAAAATATTGTATTGCGCCTGTCGATAAAAGGAATGGCGGCGGGACATACGTTTGCTATTTGATTTCATGCAGTAAAAGCGTCATTCAAAAGCGCTGAAAAATATAATTTACATTGTACTTCCTTACATTCTTATTTAAAGGCTGTTTGATACTAGACGCATCAGTTACTCTCTTATTTGCGACTTATAATTGAAGTTTAGGTGTGGAAACTGAAATTACTTCACAACTCATTACTTATCTAATTTTAGTCCGTAAACCATTCCCTTCTTGAGCACCAGTTTAACGGTTTTCGGGTTTCACCCTAACAATAACAATTAACGGATAACTACAACTAACAAAAAAATTTATAATTAAAAAAATCTGAGGTGCACGCTTTCAACTCGAACCTGGAGCAACTGGGTGCAAGGTCGGATTCCTAACCACTATGCTATCAAAAGTTATAACTATTGTTATTATGCAGGTCCTGGCACACGCGAGCGCCCAAACTTGATACCCAGTAGCCAGAACCAGCGGTTGGTGGGTTGCATATGCAATGAACACATGATGCATGTGGAATACATGTGGCTGCACCAGAACGATCCCAAACGCTGCGGCTGCGGCTACTGGTTTGAACTGTGCCCTATTGCACCTCTTTAGTACGTGGTATTGTATGCGGTTTAACAGTTACGTTTGCGATATAAATTGTAATAAACAAGTTTCATTGCAATTAGTTGTGTACTATTATTTTTCTCTAAATCTAAATCTCTCTAAATCTTGATTTATTCTATTGGAACGAGTTACTTATCGCGTCATATACGGACTAACGGTCGGTTTCAATAACTTACCATATCCGTAACTGGAGATTTGACAGTATACCTGTCACTGTCTTTTACATTGTAAACAACAAAGACAGGTATACTTTAAATCTCCAGTAACGGATTATAGTAAGTTATTGAAACCGGCCGTAAGCCGAACAGGAGCGAGATTAAAAAGAGCGTAACAAGACTATTTCTCAACACTTCATTTTTTTCTTAATTTTATCAATTTTTTCCATGGGCAACTTTGTGTTTTTTACATATTTCCTTTAGTCTACATTATATAATTATATAGAAATAAATATATTTTATTAAGAAAGATAGAAGTTAATATAGCGACCAACTAGCCCTTGCTAGAAGTTAATATAGCGAGCAACATTGGTATGTATTTGACATTTTTTTCCAAATTTTAACAACTATATAGGGTTACCGAAAATTCGATACATTCCCTTGGAGGGGTAATAGTAGAGTAGAATCATTTGCAACAAATTTTGTCATTAAGTATCCAGTAAAGGATAGATACGTTATCGGAACCGGGTGTTAAAATGATGTAAGAAGTTACGGATCACTTGAGTGAAGTGACCTGGAGGTAGGTACTGGTTGTGGTTGACGACCGACGTGGCGCAGCAATCACCATATAGGTTTGAAGGTTTCTGGTAAGGCTCCTAGTTAGACAGACATCTGAACGATGGGTGTAGAGTGTATAGGTATTTATGTATTTTCTTATAATAGGCGATAAGGCAAACTGGCTACCTGAAGGAAAGCGGTCACCGTCGCTCTATGGACACTTGCCAGCGGAGTCACCAGTGCATTGCCGGCTTTTTAAATTTTCTTGAAGAACCCCATGTCATATCGCTCCGGGAATGTCTCGGATATTTGTTATTGTATGTGCATTTACCACCCACAGATAACAAACAATCCAACCGTGACATTATGAGTGGTAAGTGTTATTTATTTTATACTAGCTTTCCGCCCGCGGCTTCGCCCGCGTGGAATTCGGTTATATAAGTAGTAGCCTATTTCTTTTCCAAGGTCTAGACTATTTATCAAAATTGGACAATTGAACAATCTTACATGATTT
>DWNR01004602.1:0-10750 GCA_018250455.1 Polygonus leo
TATTTCATTTATCATTTAACTCCTAAAAATTGTTAATTTATTTAATTATACCTCCTATAATACTTATTTCAAAACGATAGGAACTTCGTTCCAATCGGGTTTCCCACATGTGACATTTATTATTTTTATGAACAGTTACAAGAAGGCACTGAATTTAATATACTTAGATAATATTAGGAGTAAACGAAGCCTATTAAGATTCTCAGGACGTACGTGTTTCAATCACACTTTGCAACTTTGAATCCCAATATGGTGACCCAAACATTAAGTGGATACATTAGTTCATATATATTGTTTTAATTTAGAGAGGAAGTAATGCCAATTAATGATTATTTAATGAGTCAAATAATAACCGATTGGCTACTTTGTCCGTATTGTTTTTAATTAGCAAGTATATAATGGGAGGACTATAAATTTAATTCTGTGTCAACAGAAAAAGCACATAACATGTGAATTATTCACTGTTTGTTTTTAAATTTCGAATGTATACTATATGAAATCCGAAGTGAATCTAGATCATCTTGGATTACCAAGATCAGGAGGACGGTCAATGCTTTTTTATAATATATTTTTTATCGAATGAAGTCCACCTGATGGTAAGTGGTCCCTGCCGCCCATGGGCATTAGTAATCATTCCCAAGTACGATTCAATCGTATCTGAGGTTGACTTCAGATGCGTTGCTACCCCTGAGAACTAAGATGTTTGGCTCGTTCGTAATCATATATCCGGCAAGCACGCTTCTCTATACCGAAATGCAAGAATTGCTTCGTGGAGGATTATGAGGGTGGCGGTGGAACCTCCCCGATCGAACTACACGAGTTTTACCACCTAGCGTAATTCTGCTTATGTGCGATTAATTATTTCTTAAGATGGCGTATGCATTTGCAATGTTTGTTCCGAAATCCCACATCTATGCGAATGCTCTTAATACCATGCGAATGTAGTAACTAAAAAGAAAGATAATGGCGAAATCAATCTCATATTTACAAGTGATTCTGTTGCATGCCCTATTTCTGGCGATTGTTATAAGCTGTACTTTACTATGCCCGCGTCAATAGAGAGAGACAGACAAAATACCGCAATCTTTTCTCCCCTACCTAATCGTCGGTCGTCTCAACCTAGCGATAAGGCAGACGGGCTACCTGATGGTAAGTAGTCACCGTCGCCTATGGACGTTTTCAACACCAGATGACATCACATCCAATTGACCGCCAAAGCATCGCTGGCTTTGGAGGAGAGGTCTTTTCGCACTTTTTTGACTATGCACCCCATGTCATAGCGCACTGGGAAGAAAAAGAAGCTCATTCCACATCTTGCACGTACGAGGAAAGAAGGAGCGTGCAAACCGAACTGTTGAAGACCGCCACGAGTTAGTTGATGTGGATGAAACCTCATCCTTTGGCGAGTGGTGCTTCATATCGAACAGTTTACTAGAGCACTCACTTATAGAAAACACAAAAGGACCCTAGATCCCTTCGGAGGCTTAAACTCTCCAGTCGGTGATCTATGAGTCGTTGACAACCCGTACAGGGCGTTTCTGTATTGAGTTAATGGGAGAGAGTGAGAGCAAAACTCCATGTGGGGCCTCACCTAAGCTTTATAGAGCAAAAAGACTTTCTCCGCAGTGCAGCATTGCTTCGCTCTATTCAGGACGCTGAGTTTTTTTGTAGGCCAATTTGGCCTTATCCTCCTGATGACGTCTGAATTGCACATCATACGAGATGTCCAAAACCTAGGACTTACCAATGCCAAACACCCGTACTTTTATCAATGCTGAGCACCGTGCTATTGAACTATAGCGCTTTGATGAAAGGGTCTTTTTAAGCGTTAAACGCGCAGACTTATGTCCTATTGTTGAATTCGATAAAGTTGAGTCAACCCCATTCCGAAACACGCTCCAACGAGTTCTCGATTACAGACATAATTTGAATTCTGCTTTCTTCCCCGAGCCTCAAAAACGCATTTGCAAGGCCTGTGTCACCCGTGCTGTCATCCGCATAGCAATGAATGCTACTAATTAACTGTAGCATATCATTGATATGCAGGATGGAGAGCGTAGAGCCTTTATGCTGCCCTGAGGCTCATCAGCGTTGATGCACATCTAAGCAAGACCCTTCGACAATGACCTTAATTTGCCGCTAAGTCAGTAAGCTAGCTACTCAGTTGCAGTCTCTTGGGATGCTATGCAATAAAAGCTTTATGCCAGACCCAGTCAATGGCCTTCGCGATGCCTAGACTTGCAGCCAAAGCCTCCCCGCTGCTGTTAATGTTTTACGCCCACTGGTGTGTCAGGTACACGAGAAGGTCACCAGCTGACCGGCACCGAAGCCGTATTGGCGGTCGTTGAATAGCTGATGATTCTCAAGGTATACGAGAATATAATTCAGAGCGGTTACCCTTTTTCAAGGATCAGACGAACTTACCTTCTTAAAGTTAAGCCTAAGGCTATCTTCCACAAAAATGTCTCCCTCTACTCTATGTATAATCCCTCTACTTTGTGATTTCACAACTTCAAATTTGACGGTCTTCATTCCAGTGCCGACAACGCGGGAGGGCTGTGGAGTCTGTTCGCGCAAAGAGATGGAGTACTGTGAGACGCGCGTCCTCGCTGATCATTGTTGCTGCGAGAGGCGGTTCTTTCCTGAACCGTTCCCATGGCTCCCCCACACCTGCTACTTGGGGCCACATCGCTGTAGACCCTTGGCTCGGGACTGCGTGCAGTACAGTCGTCTAAGAGACTGCTGTTGCTACAAGAAACTTGCCGAACGATGTAAGTGATTTTCGCCCTTGTAGACTCATATATTTTAATTTTTTCCTTGATTATTGATTCCGCTTTGAATTAATTGTTCATATTCCAGCTTACATCTTATATGAAGCTATCTTAAGTCATAAAGATGCTTATGCATCCGTTTTAATTAAAAAGCTTATTGTTTTCATTATATGAAAAGAACCTCATCAGTATCCATTTTTTTAATTTCGTTTTTCCAGGGAAGGGAATCCTGTCGAAATCGACGCGCCTGGGTGTCAGCGGAGTTTCTCTCCTGCTGCTTTCGATGCTCCTGTTCGTCGCCTACCTGTGACATACACACGCACCGCAGCCGTACCTTGGGCCTGTACACGTGTAACGACAACCCTGGCTAAGTACAAGAATTACTAAGCAAAGTGAAGTGACAATGTGATCAGCGTTCATCGGTACTATATTGGATGTTTAGCTTTACAGAAGCGAATTTACGTTTGGACATACTGACTGCACTGAATCAATGATGATTTTAGTCTTTCAATAGTCAATGATGATGACGCTGTTTTCAAATTAAATGAAAATGTTTTTAGAAATGGATTGAGTCAGTGCTGGTGATCTTAGTATTGGAAATAAGTTGGGTTATTCTTTGTGATCCTGTTGATCGAGTTTAAGGAAAATTAAGGAGGTAATATTAAACCTATCTACCTACCTATATGGACTGCCTATTCCAACAGCTTAATAACCTACCTATATGGTTATAAAGCTGTTGAAATATGAACAGCAGAATCAGGAGTACGATGCTTGGATTGCCAGCTTATACTCGTTCAATGCCAGATAACAACTTATCGATACTCTAACGATTGTATATGGTTCGTCGTTTGAATAAGACGACTCGACTAGAAAAGTTTCTTTGATATTTGATGTTGTATTAAGTAAGTCTGAATGTGAATTATTAAAATAATTGTAGATAATCGTTATTAATAAGATACAAGAGCTTCGGTATAACGTACAATGGATCCTACAGGTTAACTTCTTCGTCCTTTATTATTTAAACAATAAATATTTTTGAGAAAAAGAATTTTCTATGGAAATGTTCAATGTGAAAAATTAAAAATTCCCCCAGTATTCTATTTCTCCCTTTCTATCCAAATTTTTTTGATATACAAATTTTGAAATTTATTTCTACATTTGTATTTTCATATCTACTATCTCTATTTTTCTACCTTTAAAAATATTCAGTGTCATGTAATGATACTCGGCCTATTCAAAATTATTATTTTATAAAAATCTCTATTTAGGGTTAGTATACTGCTTCACAATATTTAGATCGCTTTAAATTGAATGCTTAAAAATAGTTACTTAGGATAAGTAAGAAACAAAATCGGAGGGGTTCGTTTGTTCGATTTGTACTTCATTTTTACCTAATAGATGTAAATATGTATTGATATGATATGAGGTTCTTTAAGATATATAAAACGAGTTTTCCTTCTAACCCAGTAAAACATTGGTAATCTTTCTGGTGTTGATTTTCGAAGGCGAAGGACAATGCTGTCCTTTAGGGCCGTTTATATAGATATGTTATGGCAATATTTTTCTGTCTTATAATAAAGACTAAATTAATTACCCATAAGCCTAAGAGAGGCCTAAACTTATTAAAACTTATTAAATACCCGTCTGTCCCCTCTTATATTCTGTAAACGTAAGTTATTTATTTAGTGTAAAATACTGGAAAATCAGTAAGACTTTATTACATGAAAAACCCTTAAAAATATATATTTTGATAAGGGGTAAAAAATTGTACATATATTTTTGGGTCCTAAATATTTTTATATCCCTCTCAAAGTTTTACAAATATCTGAATTTATCTCGATAAAGACTACGCAAATATACAGTTAGAGAAAAAAAGTATAAAAATAATTTTCTTTTAATTTTTTAAAGCGTAATTATATTCTTTTTGTACATTTTCGAACTTCTACAGATTAATTTATTATAAGGATAAGAATATGTTACAGCAATCAATCGAGTAACTCGTAATTACCTATGTAATGTAGTCATTTCATCACTGTTTAGTGCAAATTGTCACTATTATTTAATAGTAGTACAAGTAAGTTGTCACTATTAATTTTATTATAAATCCAATGCAAATTTTATGTAGCAAAATACATTGGATGGTATCAAATTATCTTGCAAGGAAAAAAACGCAAAAAAAATAATTTTATGAATAAGTGTTTATAATACACACATATTGTTTTATTTTCACAAGATAAATGAATAACTTATTTGCTACATTTATAGAATCTGTAAAATACTAAGAATATACATTATAACGTAAAATCATGACTATAATACGAAAGCTGGCAAAAGTAATGTAATGTATTATTTTACGAATTATTGTCCTCAAAAGATTGGGCTACAAAATGACAATTTGTTTTTCAATGTTTGCTCTCAAGACTTGCAAGGTTCTTGATTTGTTGTGGTAAATGCGAAATTTCAAAGCCATGCCTCTGTTCTGTTGAAGCCAGCTATGATCGGGATCCAATATTGAGGCATCTGTAGTGGACCCAGGCAAACGTTTTTGCAAAATTGATCGATCTCATAGAAGAGTACGACGTTTATGCCGTCTTATAACAGTTTGATTTATCAAATAAGCAGGGACAAAAATTAGGGTGTGTATCGCTCAATTTAGAAGTTGCCTAGCACAAGAAAGAAACTAAACTATGTCTATGATATCGATGCATGGCTTGACGATAATTCTCTGTATATCTACAATATATTATTACTAGCTTTTACCAGCGACTTCGTCCGCACAGAAGTCAAAAACCCCTTGGGGGTAGAATTTCGAAAAATCCTTTCTTAGTGCTCACTCACATCATGAAAGGAACTCCTGTACCAAATAACAAGTTTCTAGGTCCAGTAGTTTCGGCTGTGCGTTGGTATGTCAGTCAGTTAATCAGTTTTGTCTTTTATATGTAAAGATTATGTAAATGGTAAAACACAGTGAAATTTGGCGTATTTTGCAGAAATTAAAGCACATTCATATTATGACATTACTTTTGCACCACCCTGTACAACAAATATTTCTAAAAATCACATGTTGTGTTCAGAAATTTTTAGGGCCCAGCATTTACTAAAGTTTGAAGACCGATCAATGATGAAGATCAATGTTTATGGGTGTAAATAAAGTTGTATTATGTCGTCATTGCCTGTGAGCGTTCCAGTATATAAAGTATTTCAATGTATGGGAAACAATGTAAAGCAAATAAAGCTTTAATTCCTACGTTTAAGGGAGTTTTTCGTGAAAAGCATACTAAGTAACACTATGTAGTAGTCTAATACTATGTTTATAGTTTAACACTATGTAGTGTTTATATTGTACTATAAATACTAAGGGCCGTATTATTATGTGAACAAGTTTGAGATTGATTTTGTGTTCAGATTTCAACACCTTATGCCGAATTAATAAAGTGAAGTCAAGATATTGATCAATCTTCAGTGACTTTTAAGTACTAGATAATCAGCCGCACTCAAGATACATTTCAATCTTGAGTTTACTTAATTAATACGGCCCTAAATATGTAAATGGGTTTAAAATAATTGTAGGTTAAGTTCGGATAATTTATAATCTGTTATGATTAATAAAAACCAATGATTTGTTGTTTTATTTATTTTATTGTTACATAATTTAGTTAGTGGCGCCAAAGGTGGTTTAGTTTTTAAGTTACCATGAGTAGGAACTCGAAAATATTCAATGTGCTTTATTTTATTTATAACAAAACTCACGGAGTCATTATACATTAAATCCCTTTATTCTTTATGAATATTTGTTGCGAAATGAGTTTCAATAGTACATTACATGGCTTGTGTTATTTACCAATTTATTTTTTAACCAATATTATTAGAGGACAAGCAAAATTTTTGTCAAAATTTTATGGATTTTAAGGATTAAGATTATAATATCTATTTACTTATTTTCAAGCATATCAGTATTATTGAAGTTCAGCAATATTGCAGTTACAATTTAATGCAAATTAAGAAATTAATTTGTTATCATTGTATATCATTCTCTGTTACAATTTATCATTAATTTTATTCATGATTTTTATCATACAGTCAGGTGTAAACATTTAAAGTTGGAGATGCAATATTTAACCATTTCGTTTTAAAACTATAGTTATGAAATGTTTAAAGTAAGATTCAGATAGTTACTATTTTATATGTAAAGAAACTTTAAATGTAAGAAATAAATTGTTTTCGAGAGTTCTGTCCTCCGCAGTAAGAAAAAAAGAAAGAAAGGAGATGTCTTCTTAATTTCTTTCTTTTCTTTCAGAGGACAGTCTTAGTTTATCACTTCGAAGTACTATATTTTGATGTCTACTTACCCGATTGCAATTATTATTGATGTTTCAATGAAAATATTGATGTGAAATAAATAAAGTTACCACGTGAAGTGTCGTTTTAATTAAACGGTTTTTTATTTAACCTTTAGTATTCTATACATTCTTTTAAATTTTTTTCGCGTGCCTTATTCGGTGCTATCTTATGAGTAGCACCGAGTAATTCTAGCTTTAACTCATACAGCCATTGCTTAACTAAAAAGAGAAAATTAATAGTTAAAAAATGAAAAATGCTTGTTTTACTATTTTGACGTCGAGGCCAAGCCTATCCCGGATGTATTTCTTTTTAGCACACATATATAAATAACTAATTGAAGTTGATATTTTTTCTCATCTACACATGATGAGAATGCGATCACCTCGGAAGATTTATTCTTTCAAATAGTTAAACAACTTTAAGAATCGCGAAATCGCAATTAAGAAATCTCCTCCTTTTTAAGTTGATTAAAAGGTATTTCGCAACCTCAATAAATTGCTTCACGGAGCATTATGAGGGTGGCGGTGGTACGTCCCGGTTGAACTACATGAGTTCTACCACCTGATAAATATTACCATTTACTTTTCAATATGTGTAAACTAGGCAATGGCAGTCACACAAAACATTAATAATTCAGTTGATACAGTTTAATCAGTTAATTATATTAGTAGTCACAGCACGAATAGCTGAATAATTTATAAGTGTGACAGTAATTTTGTATTAATAAAGCAAAGTTTTAGTATTGTGTGACTATAGTCACATACACACCAAGAACGACGATTAAGAAAACGTTTATAATAACTATAAAACATTGAATTTTAACTCAATATATTAAGGATACACATTCCTATCTGCAGATTTGTTAGCATATATAAGTATTCTGATTGCCATTGAATAAGGTAAATATAGTCTTAGTCTTTTGCTTAGCTCGTCTCCGTTTTGATTGGATTTTGATTTTTTTTTACCAATGATACATTTGTAACCCCACCTCCAGTAGGGTTTCTATTCTATCTTGGATTGATCCCGAATATTGTACTGTAACACATAGTTAAAGTGATCATTTACCATAAGATAAAGCCTTTTTGCTATTAAAATACAACAAAATGTAGAAACACATGTTAATGCACCGATAATGTGCCTGACTTCATAATTAATACATTATCACCAAACCAAACAAACTGCTAGCATTTGTAGTTTAGAAATATAAAAAAAAAAAATTTAACATTAACATCAGGCTCTACATTACTAGATACACCTTAATCTCTCGGTTAATATTTCCAGATAATTCCAGAAAGGCATATGGAGTGATCTGTTTCGTTTTTCCCATTCTTTTTGGTTTTTGGTCTTCTTGACTGTTGATGTAAGTATAGCGTATTTCGCCATTTGCAGCGATCATCGGTCTATATCAACTGTGGAATCATAAACTATTACTCTTAATCTTTTCACAATGAGAACTATGGACCCTGAAACGTGGTATTCCAAGATCAAAGATACGCAAATTACCACCAAGAGGAATATATTTGGAACACATTCAGTGACTGCCTTCGAAACTCGCTTGAGACGCAGTTTCATGGACGCAGCTAAGGATTTATGGAACAATTGCTCCATCAAATGCATTAGGCTTATAAGCGAAAACCATATGTCTCCACCTATGAGGTAAGTTTTTATTATACAGGTAGTAAGCGGGTCTGCAATCTTATGGAGATTTAGTGATTATAACTGCCTCGTATCGATTCCTCTGGTGTTGCAAATGTCCATGGGCGACGGCGAACACTTAACATCAGTGTGCCTTATTGCTAGGTTAAAAGATTTAAAAAAACATTTGAACACGGCGAGAGACATTGAAGACCAGAGACATTAACAACGCCTCGTGTTTGAGTGAGGACCATAATTTTATTTATATGAAGAAATTACTAGATCTCATACCTTATATAATGAAACCTTGTTCTTATATAATGAAACCTCGTATAATGAAACCTTGCATTTGCAAGGTTTCATTATGAGTATTATTTAAGTATTATGAGTAGGCTGTAGTTTATTGACGTCCAAAAAGTTTTTAAGATCTACTTCCAATAAAATGTTTTGATTTTTGATTTCTACATCGGCAAACCATTACATTTACCAACCAATGTGTATATCTAACTAGGTGATGAGAATATTTCTCTTTTCACACTCTAGACGCTGTTACATCTTCTTCATGGTGCTGTTCACACTCGGCGGGTTCGCAGCCCTGGGCAACAACTGGCGCGCGTACCGCAGCACGCCGCCGCTGGTCATCAACCTGCTCTCCATGCAGCATCCAGTCCAGCACGTGGACTTCCCCGCGGTGGCTGTGTGCAGCTATAGTGTTATCAGCAAGGCCAAGTTGAAGGAGTATGCTGGATATTTGTTAGTGTTTTGATTTTTTAACACGGTTTTATTAGTTTCACTTGTATGTATGTAACCGACTTCATTAGACTCGATTTTGACCCACTTTAAAGAGTCAGATTTGATTCAAACTTTGTACATTTATCAAGGATCGGTGACAATATAATAATTTCATAAATTTATCTCATTATCGTGGTTGCTCAATATACGAAATATAAGGGACAGAGCGGCCCACGAATTTTTCACAATAATGCTAGAATTTTTTGTTCATTATTATTTTCTGTTCATATTAAGGGTCATTTTTCACTTTTAGTCTGATGTGTTTTAAAATCATGTTGATCAAGTTTTTTTCAACTATATTTATTTTATGTAAAATGGGAAACAAACTAAAATTTTAATTTTAGTTTTTTAATAAGCTCATACAAAAACTAAAAAAATATTTGGATACAATATTTGAAGCTTCTAGTTTTTGATGAGAATGCGATGCTGTCCTTTCATGCCCTGGCTCTTAATGTATCTGCTTTAGCGCAAGATTAAATAATTGGGGAATGTGACAGATTAAAATAAACAGGCACATTTAGTAGTACATTTCCTGCAGCCTGCTATAGTAAGTAGTCACTACCACCTTACGTGGTGGTGATATGATGCTTCCTCGGTCAAACTGTAAAAGATTTATGTATTACCCGGAAAACGCTACTTAAATAGTTCATTATTTTCTTGAAGTACGAGTACGAGTTGATATGAACATCAGATTTCAGGTACCTTTCCAATTGATGTGCATTAATAAGTTTTTGCTATTTAGAAATGACAGGCGTTTGTAACGACTCGAGATTTTTAATTAACGAGAATATTCTCGTTTTTCTAAGGGTCTTATTCCCGATCCGTTTTATAAATTATCCTTGATATTTTTTACATACGTGTTTATTTAGTAATTTATGATATGTTATGGTAGAGAGAAATCGCTATAATGTTTTTCCCTTTCTGAAGTTTGAGAAGTGTTCGAAGGTGATGAATTAAACCGTAATTAATACTTAGTAGTTATATATATAGAAAACAAATATATTAGTTGTAAACTTTTTTTTTTCTTAGGAATTTAAGATTTTCAATCGTTGAAAATATACCTGGTTTTAGCATTAGGTTCATTAACTTAATATCGTTAATATTCCAGATACTCTCGTGACCAGAACAGCACCTACACTCTGGACAGCATCGAAAGTAACCTTCTGACCTTCGGCGCATTATTGACCTGGACCCGACCGGCCGTGGACGTG
>DWNR01004603.1:0-10749 GCA_018250455.1 Polygonus leo
GCGAGGCGAACTTGATAGTCCTCAAGGGAAGCAACGCATCTGTGATCAAACTTAGGTATGATTTAATTGTACTTGGGGATAATTACTGACGTCCATGGGCGGCAGTGACCACTTACTATCAGGTGGCCTACATGATCGTTTGCTACTTTTAAACGATAAAAAAAGAAACGCCCGTTTAATCGTATCTGCTTGATTAAGTAATAAAATAAAGATCAAACACGTATGAAAACATCAACATCCCAATCAATTCAGTATTCTTATTCATCAACATACAACGTCCATAAGCATTTATATGCATCTACGAATTTTATGTTTGTATCGTAAATCTTATTGACAGTTATTGCAAAATTTGCTTACTTAGTGTCTTATTCACGCTAATATTTATATAACAATATTTTAACAGAAATTTTTTTATATATCAGTGTTACGCTACGCTACGCAGACATGTTTCTTTTTACATCATATTATTCCTGACCTTAGATAAGTAAATATATCTGTGTTCCTGACTTAGTATTTTATGTAAAGTGGATCAATGGATGTAATCGAGTTTTAAATTTTCTCCCAAAGTAACTACTATTTGTTAATATTCAAATAGCATGCAAATCTGCTTGTACCGTATTAAGTCTACGAACTTGCTTGGTCCGACAGAACTTTGGCGTTTATTAAATTTAAACTCCGCCATAACCAAGTATGACATAGAGCAACTTATGACTGCATGCTTGACTGCATACGTATTCGTGTATAGTTTTGTGAATAACCTAAGTAAGTTTAGTGAGTACGTATGTAATTGTTTGCCTGGTACCTGTTAGTTCTACCAGGAACTTCTGGGAGGTACAATTGTCAACTCATAATCATCTGTGAAGCAAGTTTTGTTCAGTTGTGTGGGGCGTGGATGCCGGCTACTCTTACATACGAGGCGAACATATTAGTTTTCAGAGGTAGCAACCCATATGTGTTAACCATACGTACGATTCAATCATTCTTGTGGTTGAAAGCAAATGTCTATGCGTGGCAATAACCAATAACTAATAAAAGATAATTAATTTAATTTAATCTTAAATTATCATTTGCTTGCTCGGTGAAGGAAAACATCGTGAGGAAACATGCATGCCCAAGAGATTGTAAAAAAAAATGTCAAGAGTGTGTGAAGTCTACCAATTCGCACTTGGCCAGCGTGGTGGATTATGGCCTAAATTGTGAGAGGAGACCCGTGCTCAGCAGTGGGACAATAATGGATTATAATATTCATGAATGACTATATACTATATACATTAATGAATACATACTGTATATATTAAACAGTTGTAACTATCTATAGGCAAACTCAAATACTTCCTGTTATAGCCAAAAGTTACTATATAAACAATCAAGAAGTATGTCTAACGTAGTATGAATGCATTTTTTATTTAGTTCGGAATAAATGAGCAAAGTGACCACACGCGTTTGTCTTTGAACGAATCCCGTTAAACAAAGCTCAAACTTAATACACCGAACATTTGGTCCATTATCGGCCGGACGTAACCCAAGAGTTTTTTTTCACACCGGTAGCCGCGAGAACAAAAGGCGAGAGATAAGAAGCGCTCATCGGTGGATGTTATTATTGCTTCTTCGTTTAATGCGTAATTACGAGTTGTGAGTTAAGAATACTAAACCTACGTTTTACGAAAGAATATTTACATAACGGGATTCACTTTTGTACTTTGAGATGGAGAAACTAACGAGTTATATTAACATACAAGAGGAGTTATTCGAAACTATGAAAAAAGCCGAAAAGAACTTTAAGAAAACACCCAAGGAGAGGATTAAACAAACATATATTGAGACGCGTATAGAAATAGCCGAACAAGTATGGAAAGATTTTCGAGAAGGACATAAGGCGTTAACAATGAGGGCTTCAAAGAGCGACAGAGAAAGTTATACATATTTTACGAACGACTTATATGATTCATTTGAAGAGTATTACATACAATATAAGTCTACTTTGACGGAATTGTTACGCGTTTCGAGTTCAAGTCAACATATACCGACAACATCAAAAATAGTGCAATCGGATTGTGATGTGATAAGTGATATTAAATTACCACGTGTTCAGCTGCCAACCTTTACGGGTAAATACGAAGAGTGGCAAACATTTTACGACATGTTTATGTCCTTAGTACACGAAAATAAAGGATTATCTCCGGTGCAGAAATTACAATATTTGAAATGTAACCTATCGGGCGAGCCACATCTATTGCTGCGTAATTTTTCAACAACACAATTAAATTATGAAGATGCATGGAACCAATTAGTACGGCGTTATAATAATAAACGCTATAATTGTAATACAGTACTGAGAACATTATTTTCGCAAAAGAGGATAAATGCCGAGTCAGCTGGTGCCGTGAAGAATTTACTAGACACGACCTCATCATGTTTATTGTCTTTAACGAACATGGGTATTCAAACTGATAGTTGGGATGTGATTATAGTTTACATAGTGTTGTCAAAATTGGACAATGAGTCTATAAAACAATGGGAGCAGCAAGTCAGTGGTGCAAACGATAAGTTAGCGACCTGGTCGGAACTAAGAGACTATTTAGAATCTAGGTTTAGGTCTTTGGAAATGATCGACTTAAATTCAGTTCGTTCAGTGTCTAACATAAAGTCTAGTGTAGCTAAACCTAAAGTATTTCATGTATCAAATCAAAATAAATCCACAATAAAGTGTGCAATGTGTAACGAAGATCATTACATATATCACTGTAAACAATTCGGTTCACTGGTGGCCAAAGATAGGCAAGATTTTGTTCAAAACAATAAGTTATGTTTCAATTGTTTATCGCCCACCCATGCAGTTTTTAAATGTCGTCAGTCAGCAAGTTGTAGAAAATGTGGACGAAGACATCATACATTATTACACTTCGACAAGGTAACCACCCCATGTGAGATGCCCGATTCAAGTAAGTCACCTTTAAAATTACACTCAAATGCACAGGACACAAGTCATGTGGTAGTTAACTTGTCACGGAGAAATGTTGATTCTGTTTTGTTAGCAACTGCTAAAGTTAAAGTTTGTAGTAAAAATAAATGCAAATATGATATTAGGGCATTAATTGATCAAGGTTCTCAAGCATCATTTATCACAGAAGCCACTGTACAATTATTAGGACTTTCGCGTCAGCCAGTAAATGGTTATGTGTCAGGTTTGGGAGACGGTCATACTAAAATTAAGTACATGGTGTCTTTAGTTATAGAGTCCTGTCACGATCCTAGTGTTTTAGTTAATATTAATGCATTTGTTTTAAATTCTTTAACCTCTGTTTTACCAACAACCAACCTTGATCCTCCAAAGTGGATAGAAATGGCAAACATACCATTAGCTGACAACACATACACAATACCAGGTAAGATAGATTTATTATTAGGAGCCGAGGTTTATAGCGATATTTTACTTGATGGAATTATTAAACATCCTACGAGTAATATTATTGCACAAAAAACATTATTTGGTTGGATTCTGTCGGGTCAAGTTTCGCGGAAATGTGGGTCAATAAATAATGTTATTAGCATGCACATACAAATGACTAATGAAAATGAAATACTGAAACAATTTTGGGAGATGGAAAATGAGCCTAATATTATCGAAAAAGAGCTTACAGAAACTGAGAAAAGGTGCGAAGAATACTATCAAGAAACTACCACAAGAGATAAAGAAGGAAGATATATCGTTAAATTACCTTTCTTAACAGATGATCCCCAATGCAAATATAATAATTCAAGGGAGATAGCAATTAAAAGACTACATTTATTAGAGAGACGCTTATTGAAAAACCCGGAGCTTAGATGTGAGTACAATAAAGTAATACAAGAATATTTAACAATGAATCACATGACACTTGTAACCGATACAGATGAGTCTAAAGCGGTTTATCTCCCACATCATTGTGTGGTCAGAGAAGATAAGAGTACAACAAAACTTAGAGTTGTGTTTGACGCTTCCAGCAAGGGAAGCAACAGTATATCTTTGAATGATGAATTACTCGTGGGGCCTAAATTACAACAAGATTTAAGACACATTTTGATGAGATGGCGACTACATAAAATTGTGCTTCTGGCAGATATTGTTAAGATGTACAGAATGGTGCGAGTAGCTGAGGAAGATACAAACTTTCAAAGAATAGTATGGAGATTTCACCCTAATGATCCTATTCAGAATTATAAGCTGTTACGACTTACCTTTGGCACAGCCTGCGCTCCATACTTAGCTGTGAGGACTATACATCAGCTTGCCGACGATGAAGGGAGTAAGTATCCAATAGCCGCTAAAATAACTAAAAATGATTTTTACATAGACGACATGATGACGGGGTGTGAAACTACAGCTGAAGCTATTATAATCTATAAGCAAATGAATGAAATGATGAAGAGCGGAGGATTCGAACTGCAAAAATGGAACAGTAACGATGATAAAATTTTGAAACATATAGGCAAGAAGGATGAGAAGAAAAATGATCAATCTTGTACGATAAAATTAAATAATCCAATAAAAGTTCTTGGTGTAGGGTGGAATAGAGAAGTAGATAGTTTTGAGTACATAATAACATTACCAGAAAATATGGGATACACTAAAAGGCAACTGGTTTCGGATGTAGCAAGATTATACGACCCTTTAGGTTGGATAGCGCCCACTGTCATTAAAGCCAAGGTATTCATCCAAAAATTATGGAAGGAGTGTCTTGATTGGGATGATTGTTTGCCTGAGAATCTTTTAAAAGAGTGGATATTATATAGACACAGTTTAGTTGATCTTAAGACTTTACAAATACCTAGATGGAACAATTATACTTCATTTAGCAAAATTGAATTACATACTTTTTCAGATGCATCGAAGACTGCTTTTGCGGCAGCCGTCTATATTCGTATAATTGATGAAAATAATTCAGTTCATGTTAGTTTACTCACTGCTAAAACCAAGGTCGCACCCTTAAAGGAAATTACGATCCCTAGATTGGAGCTCTGCGGGGCAGTACTAGCAGCAAAGCTTGTTTTTGAAGTATCTCAAGTTCTAAATGTATCAAAAGAAAATATTTATGGTTGGACCGATTCAACAATCGTCTTAGCTTGGCTGAGGGGTGGTTCTAGCCGTTGGAGTACATTTGTGAGTAACCGAGTTACAACTATACTTAATATCCTGGAATGCAACCACTGGGGACACGTTACTTCTGAGACAAATCCCGCTGATTGTGCCTCTAGGGGACAGAATCCAAAGGATTTAATAAACAATTCCTTGTGGTGGTCAGGTCCTACCTGGTTAACAGACGGTGATATGCCTGAGACAGTTATTGAAGATACATGTGAAGAAGAGAAATTAAAGTCTTTAACTGTTTCTTCTCACATTGAAAGTGAATTTATTTGGTTAAAATTTTCATCACTATCTAAAATGCTTAGAGTTGTTTCATACTGCAGACGTTTCTTAAAATTCAAGGTTCCAGCACATGATCGTAAACCATTTCCAATATTCATAACAACTGCGGAATTAAAAGATACTTTAAGAGTATGTATTAAACAAGTTCAAAATCACCACTTTTCAGATGAGATAAAACAGTTGCAGTTCCAAGGGCACGTGTCTAAAAGGAGTATTTTTTGCACTCTATGTCCCTTTTTGGACGAAAACGGGATTTTGAGAGTAAGCGGACGCATAACACAGTCAGAAACGGCGTACGATACACAGCATCCTATAATTATGCCAGCTAAAGATCACCTTAGCGAGCTTTTAATTCGGGATGCTCATTATAAAACTATGCATGGAGGCCCTCAGATCATGTTAAATTTATTGAGATCGAAATACTGGATTATAAAGGGTAAAAGCCAAGTTAAGAGAGTGTTTCGAGATTGTGTCATTTGCAAGAGGTATGCTACGAAGCGTAACTGTCAACTGATGGGGCAGATTCCAAAAGTGAGATTGAAGCCGAGTAAACCATTTACATCTACTGGAGTAGATTATGCGGGGCCAATTAATTTAAGATTTTCTCCAGGCAGAGGAGCCAAATCTCACAAAGGCTATATATGCCTATTTATTTGTATGGTGACCCGCGCAGTGCATTTAGAAGTTGTAAATGATTTGTCTGCTAAAGGATTTATAGCTGCGTTTAGACGATTCACCGCCAGACGTGGTCATTGCAAGGATTTGTATAGTGACAATGGTACCAACTTCGTTGGCGCCGCTAAGTTATTGAAAGAGATGTTTGATAGTTGCCAATCTTCTCTTCCTAATGAAATAGCAAAGTCTCTCACTCTGGAAGGAACTACTTGGCACTTCATCCCTCCGCATGCACCAAACTTCGGAGGACTGTGGGAAGCGGGAGTGAGAAGTACTAAGACACACTTATATAAAGTAATAGGTACGCATACGTTGACATATGAAGAGCTATCTACAGTTCTTACACAAATAGAAGCTTGTCTTAATTCGCGTCCTATTAGTGTACTCGATGATAATACTTATGACCCTCTCCCACTCACACCGGGTCATTTCCTGATTGGCGAACCTTTAATCAATTTAGCTGACGAAAACATTAATGATAACCAAAACATTACGAATTTAGATAGATGGAGATTAACACAGAAAATTGTACGAGATTTTTGGAATAGGTGGTCAAAAGAGTATTTAGTAGGTTTGAACCAAAGATACAAGTGGAAAACTAAACAGACAGAACCGAATGTAGGAGACGTAGTTATATTAAAAGATGAAAATGTTCCCCCAGCTAAATGGATTTTAGGCAAAATTATCAATAAATTTCCTGGGCCTGATAACATTACTCGTGTAGTTTCAGTTCAATCCAAAAACGGTGTATATAAACGTCCACTTAGTAAAATTTGCATATTATGTAAGACTACTACCTAACAATACTATCTGTATTAAATTACCTATAAGACATTGCAGAAATGTGGTTTTCTAGATGATAATATATTATCCGCATGGTGGGCGGAGATAAGTATGTGTCCTTATTAATCATTTATGTATTGTTTAAAATATGTAAACAGTTTTGTTTCTTTCTTTTGTGTTTTAAATTGTTTGGTTTTACAGTCCACTAGTTTATCTCAAAAAATGTATATTACGTTATTATGTATATATCTAAAAACTATGTTTTTGGTGGGCGGAATGTCTAACGTAGTATGAATGCATTTTTTATTTAGTTCGGAATAAATGAGCAAAGTGACCACACGCGTTTGTCTTTGAACGAATCCCGTTAAACAAAGCTCAAACTTAATACACCGAACAGTACGTTAAATGTCAGATTATAAAAGTTGGTTTATTTTACTTATAATTATTAACGTTTTCATTGTTTTAAAGTTCCAAGTTTTATTCTAACTAAATGTATACTCTCATCTTAAAAAAATATTATCAAGTTTATACATCAATAATGAAACTTTTGATAATAATACTATAATCAGAAAAAAAATCAATTACATTATTTTCTGTTTAACATAGTATTTCGGTCTTGCGTCATTAACATCAAAATGATTTAATATGTTAACGTCGTCATTTCATAAAATAAAACAAAAAGAGTTAGAACGATAAATTTATTTTTAAATTTCATTACTTTATGTACAACCTTATATTTCAAATTAACTTTATCACATACATATATACTAACAAAACAAGTTATATACAGAAATCATACAAAATTAATGTTTTCAACTTTTCTAAATACTAACAAAACCTACAGAGATCATAACCAATAATTTAATAGATAACATTCCTACAAATATCTCTACGTCTCCTTAAAGCTGGTGCGTACTATACACTAACCGTTCACAATACTCATATTAATGGAATTTAACTGTACACCATCTGGGCCTTTACTCTTGAAAACAATTCCAATAGATCGGAACCGGGATTGCAAAGAAGGCCGACGTCGCGTATTCTCGAAATCAACACTTAAGTTAACAGTGGTGAACTAGATTTAGTTGCCTATAATGTTCACTTACCGCTAAAATTACAACAACCCCCAGTGCGGTTATTGTAATTGGCTGCACAGTGACCACTTACCATGAGAAGGACTACATGATCGTTTGCTACCTTTAAACGAATAAAAAAGCCCGGGTAGCCAGAGCCAGAGGTTAGCCTAGAGACCCGGATTTCCCCGCCTGAAGGCGGATTACCCTTCTGAAGGATAGAGCGGCAGTTATGATTAAGAGAGGTCTAGGAGATTTCTAGGAGAGAAACAGTGACTTATTTTACACTAGATTATTATATAGGAGCATACACATATAATGTTTCAATTACTACGGTTATTAATATAAATTTTATATACAATAGAACAAAAATAGTTCCAGAAACACGAATACGAGTTGACCTCAAAAAAGCCGTGCCTAGTTAATAAATAAGAGGTATCAAATAGTCGCATTTGTAAGAGCTATAAAATAGTAGTATAAATCTTCAGTAATCTTTTGTTGTTCACTGCCGCTTCTTCTTCTTCTTCTTGTTTCCTTTCTTTTTCGGATACTGAAACAAAGGCATATAGGTACAACGGGCTCTTGTATGTTTACAAGTGACCAAAATACAATTATCCACCTGAAAAGTGCTACTGTAAAAAGACTAACTCTAAACCTTTTCATGCCGGTGTATGCAGAACATTTGTATGTCACTTTTCCTAAAGTAGTCATAAAAATATTATTAACAAAAAATGACAAAACTAAGCTGCATTTTTTGTTCTACTTCTACTTGTATGTATGCATATTGTGAAAAAAAACCTGGTTACAACAGGTAATCATGTTTTTTAGTATAATACCATAAACCATAATAAATTTTTTTATGACGTCTCAATTTTAAAAAATAAATCCTTTTTTTTTGGCTTCACCATAGATAGGATGAAAAATGATCCATCCTTATTTTTTTCTGGTGACTTTAAATAGTTCTATCAAAAATGTCACTTGCGGTCAACATTTTCGATGCTAACTTCTAAAAATCAGGGACTAATAAAGTTGTGGGAACTAATAAGGAAAAACTAAAATTGAAAACAGATTAGGAAATATTCAATCAACATTAACTTTCACTACTTCATTAAAATTGATTGAATATGCCCCAACAATGGACAACTTACAAACGTTCTGCATAATATATTTTTTGTTAATATTATTATTTTACTAGTTTTAGCCGTCCCACACCTACACCTTAATAACTTAAAACAAACATTTCTGAGTTAAGACTTAAAGAGTTGCACTTATTAGATACTGAACCAAACAAAAAACCTATCAATCTTTATATTGATATAATTTTCAATTTGAAAATATGCTTTCATATTTACAAACTGAAAATTAGCAAAATGCCGTAATTGCAATATAAATTCATAGTATCATTAGTACGATTTAGTTATTGTTTTCGGAATTTGGAATATCAAAATTTAGATTCGTATTCTTTATTAAATCTATTGTTAATTTTTCCTGTGTTTAACCTACAGTAGATTCGTCTAGTGTCCACACAAGACAATAGTAAACAAAGTATATTAAATCAATCACAAATTGATTATAAATAAGTATTCAGAAAGTTGTAGTATATTAATAGGATCAACCCGTTAAACATATCCCGTTTAAAAATCTATCTTACTTCAATCGGGTCAGTAGTTTTTAGTTACAACCTACATACACACATATATATAATATATTCCCTTTAATATATTCGGTTCTTCAACACATTTTGTAAATCGCTTCCCTTTGATAATATTAGTGTTGACACAGGCAAAAACATTAAGTTAAATAAATTTACTATATAACTAAGACATATAAAGATCAAAAAAATGTTATTTTTTGTCTGTACCAAACTAATAAATCGTTTCAAAAGGGTCGGTTCAGTAGTTTTTACTTTATAATCGGTTCAGCAGTTTCCATGTAAGTCAATTGAATACAATGCAAATCTAAATTGAGTCTACTTGTTATTGTGGTTAAACCTCGTCTATGGCCGTCCAGGAGCTGTCGTGCTACGATCCAATTCAAGGCACTTGTACATACTTGTATGTTCGCGAGGGCTACATTTGCACGTATTAATTACAAAACTATAAAAAGTACGTATTAATTCAATTTGAAAGGGGTCTGAAAATTCGTATATTTATTCAATCTATTTTTCAAGTTTTAAATATTGTTTATATTCATTTAATCCATTCATTTACTTTAAATGGTTATTATTTTTAAGTTACAGGATAAAACCCAACTTTATTTCAGTCGGTAGAATTTGGAAATATTTTCTACTAGCAACCGACTAAGATTAAAGTGACTGACTTATCAGGCCTATTTCCTCCACTAATTCCAAACAAAAGAATCAAGTATTTTTTAAATACTATGTAGTATTTTTTTAAATACTATCTAGTATTTCGAGTATGTTAGTGTAAGTTGCAAATGTAGCCCGCCGTGGGCAGCTACCTGCTCCGCCGCCGCCGCGCCGCCGCCGGCCAGCTACCAACAACACAGCAAAAATATCATTTTCACACTTGCCTCCAACACGCACCCGTCTCGAGTAGAAGCAAACTTTACTGACCGGGCCTATACACCCGACGATATCCTCCCGTTCCGTCCTCCGAGCGATGGTCGAAAACGCGGACCTCTTTCACTATTTCACTTTACGTATGCGTGAGCACTACACCGCGTTCGAATCGAGTCGATTATTCGTAACGCCGCGATTATCGATTGTTCCGAGTGTATATTCGTAATGGACGCATTTTAAGTGTCAATCGTCTTTTGTGATAATTGTTGATCCTCGCGGCTGTGCTCCGC
>DWNR01004604.1:0-10748 GCA_018250455.1 Polygonus leo
CATTGAAGAGTCTGGTTACTGCAACCAGTGCTCTTTTGGGCAGCATTGTCAGCGCCAGGTTGGGGATTCCGTCGGGGCCTGGTGCCTTGCGCTTGTTAAGGCGCAGGGCAGCCTTCCGCGTCTCAGAGGGCGAGATGAACTCGAGATTCTGAGGCGGCGGTGTCGGGCGTCCGAGGAAATCCTCAACCCAAGCTTCTACGACCTCGTGGTGTTCGGAGACGGCAGCGGCAGCGGGGTGTGGCGAGAATTGCTCGACCAAGTGCTCCGCCAGTATCTCGGCCCGGTCCTGTGCTGAGTAGCACCGCCTCCCGGCTCCATCTAGAAGCGGGGAGACGGGTGCCCTCGTCCGGGTGAGCTGTCTATTGAGATGGTGCAGTGATGTCTCGTGTTCGCCAGCCTGGTCCACTCTCGCGTCCCAGGTGGCGCCACGGTAGGCACTCATCTCACTAGCCAGCTCCTCCGCCAGGGCATTCAGGTCACGCTTCGCCCGAGGACAGCGAGTGCACGCCCAGTCCTTGCGGAGCTTGCGCTTCCGGTCCAGCATCGCCTGGAGGCGAGCTGGGAGCTTCTCTCTGTAGCCCTCCACCGGCTTCTGCACGGTGGACGCCGCCAACGCATCCTGGATAGATCCTGAGAGCTCATTGGCGGCGGCTTCCACACCTTGTGGGGTGGAGAGCGGGCTACTGAACTTGAATTTGCCCATGGAGGCCTGGTAACCCTCCCAGTCCGTCCGGCGGCTGAACCGGGGCAGGGATACACTATCGGCCCCCAGGCCAAGCGTGATGAGCAGTGGTAGGTGCTGACCATCAAGGTCATAAAGCACCTCCACGCTCACCGGGCACGGGAGATCCCTATGGAGCACTATGTCGAGGACATCGGGACGGGAGGATTCCGCGGTAGGGATGTGTGTGGGCGCCTCCGGCCCAATCACCTCATACTCCTTATCCTCGGAATCTTACACTAACCAACCAACATTATGGTCCGTCACAGTGACTGCGTCACATACCACACTTTCTGTGAATTTCGATATTTCGATCGAATCGATATTTATTTCGTTGTTGGAAATTGGTTTTTGCATTTGTCTTTTTGGCGCTCTTCACCACTGTGCTCCTAGAGCGGTCAATCCTTTCTCTCTTCCGTAGTGCCGGCGTTGGTGGTATCTAAAGCTTCGATGACATTAAGCGAGTTAACTAGCCCCTGAGTTTAATGCGGGCAAGTCAGCTTGTATGCTACCTGTAGCCCTGGGATACAGGGACCCCGATCATGTACTTAATTTAGTCCGCCCAACAAATTTTGATACGTTGCCACATTACTGCTACGCCACTGCATGTACTACATGCGATTGGTTACGGTTTTATTATATGTATAGATTTTTATTAACAATCACTCAAGCAGAATCATCACATCGTGTAATAAGTAGGTACATACACGAGCCTGACATCTGTTATACATGTTATGATTAGTATATTGTGCAGATAGATTAATCTAAAAAAAAAAGTTCACACACCAGCTCATAGATTATACACTACCATCGTCCATTTCCTAGTGTACCAGTTATATACATCAGTATATAACTGGTATACTAGCTAATGGACGATTGAAGCAGCCAGATTTCAACTTGCACAAAGAATGTTGTCTGCTAGTTTGTTAGCAAATATAATGACACAGTATTACTACATACAGATAGTGAATTAGCCGGCTCAAAGCTTGTAAAGAATAAACCCATTTCAAGAAAATCATCGAGGCTTTAAGAAAGACAAGTGAGTACATAACATAGGTATTTGTTTATTTATTATTAGATAATGTCATTATGACAAAATAATATTACTGCGGTCGTTTTAAACTAATTGACAATTGACATTATGAAAATAATGTTGTTTTAAAAAAGTGGTCGTTGTCGTTGGTTTCTTGGTTTGATTGGTGATTTTGTTAATTTGTTTTTTTCTATTTATTCGTAAAATATCTCAGTTATTATTTAATTCGTTATATGAATAAATGGACATTTAGAGTAAAACTAAAGTAAAAATCTTAGACTAATAATTATGCTCTAATTTTGTATTAAACATAGACATACACAAACATATTACAAACAAAAGATGAAACCAGCCGGTGGAAATAATGAATACGTAAGTAAAGCAATTTTCGATTTATGTTACAAATAGGTGTAAGAAATTGTTATCAATATTAATATTGCGTTGATTTTGAATTAAAATGTATATGAATGACGTTCTAAAGTATTTTATGGTATGTTATTGGTAATGGTACATATTTGATAAGCTAGCGGTGTACTACGTGGCTCTATTTCTGCAGTTATTATTTACTGTAACTGGAAATGTCTTAGTTGCTAATATTTTAATAGCGTCTTGGTATAATTCATACAAACTATATATAATTTTTTATTTCTTTATTGATAATATTTGCAGATATCATATTTGCTATTAATAATGAGTACATCCTAAATTTGATACTAAAAATATTGAAAATGTTAATGTATTGCGTTGTGTATGCTCCTGAAAATTTTAGCATCACTTGTAAGGAAGATGTTATGAAGAGACGTAGAGACTTGTAGAGAGAACTTAAGAGATCGTTAAAAAAATCACAAGGATGTTAAGACATCCATAAGACATATTGGTTGATATAAGTATCAACCAATTGGCACTTGGCCAGTGTGGTGGACTATGGAATAGCATCAGCAGCCCCATTTTGGTGGTTTGTGACCCAGTACTGGGCCATCAATATAAAATACCTGGTTGCAACTTGCTTGGATAAAACTTATGTACATGTACATGAACTTGAATTCTTTCGTAAAAAATAAGTAGTTGCTCCGTACTTCAGCTAAATAAGTCATACCTTACAATAAATGTGTACATTATTTTATATACTTAATTTGACCAGCTTGGATTTAAATATAATGAGTGGGTCACAAAGGGGTGGTGTAAAATTAATGGGCCCTGGTAGAACAATGTTTGGGAAACACTGGAATAGATCTTTGTAGAAGGGACTCATGTCCAGCAGTGGGACAACAATAAGATGTGATGATGGGGATAAAATGTTTTAATAATGACTGGATGAATTAATAGTCTTCCTTAATATGTCGACCCAAAATATGAGCATAAAGGTATAATTGAGATTAAAGATTTGCTTTATAGAGATGGCTATCTGCCCTCTAACATTACATAATATGGTGCTACAGTTTTAAATGATAATAGATGATGATAACAGGTTTTGGGTTTTGTGATTTCTAATGTCATTTATTTTCTACATAATAGTATTATTGTAACTCTATAACGTGATTTAATATTTTTTGTTTTAATTTCAGGAAGAACCAGAGCACACAAGAAAGTTGTTCATCGGTGGGCTGGATTACAGAACAACAGAAACATCTCTGAAGGAATTCTATCTGCAATGGGGAGATATTGTAGATGTAGTTGTTATGAAGGATCCAGTAACAAAGAGATCAAGAGGCTTTGGCTTCATTACATATTCCAGGGCTCACATGGTTGATGATGCTCAGATTAATAGACCTCATAAGATTGACGGAAGGTGTGTATAAAAATGTCTGCTTCATATCAAATTTCCATAAAATCCACATATTTACATGTTGACTGCTTCAAATATCATGCTAATTAATGCAGAATAGCTGTACAACATATTATTGAAATGAAATGAAATTTTTTATTGCACAATAATCTTAATTTCATTTACAACATAATTAAGATCGTGTTGGTATAGCAATATTTATTAAGTTTTTATGTCATGTATCAAATAGTATTTTGTGTGTGCGCCGGGCAGTTTATGGCAATAACGGTTTGGGGACACCTAATGCTTATCACAGTTTTGCTAGGTGTTTTCTGATGTGGAGAAGAAACGGCGAAAGAAACTTCACAACATATAACACTCAGTTTAAATAATTAATGATGGTTTTATTTCTCCTACTGAATATTGCTGGCCTAAATAGAATCACAATTAAAATTCCTTGAAATCTTACATACCTATATAAACCCTTCTAAAATCATACAACCTTTTTCTAAGGCTTTTGGTGGTAATTTATGGGTGCATTATATTTAACTTACTTGTCTTATACCATAAAACTATTTGACTTTTCAGGATTGTTGAGCCAAAGCGTGCTGTGCCCAGAGATGAAATTAACAGGCCAGATGCAAGTGCTACTGTGAAAAAGCTGTTTATTGGTGGTTTAAATCAAGAATTGGAAGAGAGTGACATAAGAGATTATTTTGGCACTTATGGCAACATATTATCAGTTAGTATTGTAACTGAGAAGGATACTGGAAAGAAGCGAGGCTTTGGTTTTGTGGAGTTTGATGACTATGATCCCATTGACAGAATATGCTGTAAGTGAAGCTTTAAAATATTTTTGTCTAGTTTTGTGCAACAGTTATTCTACAAGCTTCATATATGGAGATCACCCGAAATGTGTAGTTTTATTCCTGGACTTTTTTTTGTATCCTGCCATCATTAGCTGGGGTATTTATTAAATAGATGACCCCATTCTATTTTGCCTGTCGCATAGTCATGCTAGTTGTAGTAACTCCTAGATAATTGACTAAATTAATTTCAGTTAATATTCAACTAATCATATTTTTTTGAATATTGTTGTTGCTATGTAGAAAGTTTTATCAAAAATGTTTGGTAATAGCTCAACAAAGCCACAAGATAAACGGTCATCGCGTTGACGTGAAGAAGGCGCTGTCGAAGTCCGAGTTGGGCGGCGGTGGCGGCGGGGGCGGAGGCCCGAGGCGCGGCGCTCGCGGCGGCGGCTGGGGCGGCCGCGGGGGGCAGGACTGGGGCAACTCGGGTATGTTGCTATGGTCTAATCAGCTTAAAAACGTTTTTGCGTATGTAGTGGTGTATATCCATACAGTGAATAAAACCGGAATAAACCAGTTTGAGCTGTTACGTAGAGTACGTCAAACCGAATGAAAGTATCGTCAGACGCGATATGTCGTGCCATTTTATTTGTTAATCTTTTCTTGCATAGTATTTCAATAATCAAAAATTTAAATCCATAACTTTAGAGGGAGGGAGAAATGTTTATCTATATGATATTGAAAAAGAAAATTAATTTTGGGGTAGAGACATAGTTTTAAATACAATAGCAATAGATGTGTTTTATTTTTTTAAAAAGGTCACCATTATATTACATTACAATACATATGTT
The DNA here is from genome assembly GCA_018250455.1 of Polygonus leo. Taxonomy (NCBI): domain Eukaryota; kingdom Metazoa; phylum Arthropoda; class Insecta; order Lepidoptera; family Hesperiidae; genus Polygonus; species Polygonus leo. The sequence goes on from DWNR01004604.1 coordinate 5,180, forward strand.
TCATAATGTCACTTAATAGTAAATATGATCTTTAAATATAAAACACTATAATTTTCAAGAAAAAAATATGATGAAATAGTTGCCTTGTCAAAGAGATCTAAGAAAGCTGGCCGCAATATTGTACGGAACTGCTAGACTTATTTTTTATGCTTTCTTTGATGTTAATCTTGATACCTTTTTGAAAATCAATTGAGCATTGTCCTACAAAATAATAGTCCAGGAATAATATTATTTGTCTAACCTGTTATCCAGGTGGTGGTGGCGGTGGCGGCGGATATGGCTCAGGGTATGGAGGTGGCAGTGGAGGCTGGAGCAACCAGAATCCGTGGGAGTCCAGCGCAGGTGGCTGGGCTGGACAGGGATATGGGGACCAATCTTGGGGCGGGCAGTCGGATTTTGGCGCTGGCTACCAACAGGGCTATGGGGGTGGACCCATACGACCCAATTATAACACTCAGAGGCAACAACCTTACAATTCAGGTCAGTGAACACATTTTAATTTGATAAAATTCGTATGATGCATACTGTGATAAAATTCGGTAAAAAAATAAGAATTTAATTGGACCTCTTTTAGTCTCAGAGGAACAGTCATAATCCTACTATGGTATGCTTTTTGTTGTTTTGGCAAGATTCTGGTCTCCTTTCAGAACCAGAAAGATAATCATGCTGCTAAGTTCAACATTTTTTATATGTCTATTACTTAAAAAAAATCTCCCAGTATTGTTTAAAAGTTATTCTATATAACTTTCAACAAATACTATTTCGAAAAGACATATAGCATATGAGAGAGCACTTAATGGTAAGGCTTGCAGTGTTTAAAGTAATAATAATTCCCATAAATTAGTTTATTTGGGAATTTTATTGTTTTTGACCAACTGCGGCTGCAACAGGCTGATTTATTTCGCGTATCTTCTTTCTTTATTTTTTTTTAATTTATGGCCAATGCAAATTGATTTTATATTTCAACTGTTTAAATTGAACTGAACATAGGAGGTGGATACAACAGTAGCGGTGCTGGCAACTACAATATGGGCAACGCGCCCACGCCCGCCGCCGGTGGCAACCAACGTCGCTACTAGAACGTCTTCAAGTCCTCTTGTAAGTACAGTCCATTTTCATTATCGTATTTCTTACCATTTATTAACAAACAAATGACATGTTACACAGACTACTTTCAAGAAAACACATAATGGCTCATAGAAATGCTCTTCTACTAATTATGCAGTTTGATATACCAAAAAAATATTGGATCTACAAATATTATCATGAGTGAATTAGCAATATTTTCTTTCATTACCATATTTAACTATCTCAAAACATTGTAGCAACACATAATTCGCACTTAAATCACTCAACTGTCCGGCGATATATTTTATACGTATTAAATGTTAGGTAAGGTGTTTTGTACTCATAAAAACTATTTTTAATGCTTAGGTATCAAGTTGCGCTTAGTCGAAGCTAGGCAGGCAGACCGTACCTAGAGTATAGACATCAGTAGGCCAGGAGTCGGCTAGCTAGAACCAAGTGGACTTAGGACGACCAACTCGTGTACTCATTTCGCATTATATTTACTCTCCGAATTAACTTATGAGTACTACACAACAAGGTACTGTGCAGGCGTTCGACTCATTACCTATAAATGTATACTAGACTTGTGTTTATAAAGAATTACGCCAAAGCTCACAATGTTCTAGCCTGTAGGTTTATAATTAGAGCTTAATATAATATTGCATGAATAAAACTAATGTGAATCAGTTAATAATTAAATTCCTTTTTTACTCTCTCTCTTTCAAACCCCGCTAGGATATTGCCACATTATTGATACACTACCTAATTAAATTTGCTTTTATACTCTATTTACTATAAAATTATTTCTAACTTTGCATAAATTTTCTGTTATTATTACATAAATTTAAACAGAAATTATTTGCATTTTTATAGAAAATATATCCCTTTTTCCATTAAATTAATTACCATGCTAATTTATGCATATTTCCTGTAGATGCTTTGCGTCATGTCAGGAACTAACATAGCAAGGCAAAACAATCTTTTAATATTATTTTCTTTCTTCAAATTATTGCATGATATAATATTACAGGCTATGAACACGCTGCGGCGTATGTCTTTATAGGATGTGTTTGGCACTCAAATCACAGTTTTTACATATATTAATATTCACTTATCACGCTTCGTGATTATGTCAGTTTTTAATTGTTGAAGTTATGATAAAAATGTTATGTTTTGTTGAGGTTTATTGTAAAAGCTGTGGCTTCAAGTTATCTTTACGTTTTAGCTATAAGCGTGATTATTCTACTTTATTATATGAAGGTGTTAAGGACTAAGTATTCATGTAAAATGATATTGAATATAATTATTGTTTTTCAAAATAGCTGTAGGTAGTTATGATAACATTCCAATGAAATATGAAAATCGATTGCGGAGAGACATAAATTAACCTTAAGGGTATATATTTATTACTAAATACATAGTAAACTAAACAGGTAAATGTAATAACAGATATTTTATATACGTATGTTTATATATTTATAATAAATTAAAATAAATTTACACATAATTGAAGGTTATTTACTAAAAAAATAATGATATTTTGTCTTGCGTACTTTAGGACTCGTGCTAACTCTTTCTATATACAGCTATTTTTCATACAATAACTTAAATATTTTAATATCGACTTATAAGTTTCATGTCGGCTATTTATGTTTTACTTCTTTTAATGTTAGATATTATTGTGTACTGGTGTGCTATGTATTAAATGAACGCTATTTTCCATGGACTCTTCTACCCTGGCAAGCGGTTTTCGTGGAAAAGCCCATGGTAAGTTGAATTTACCAAATAAAACTATATGAGTTAATAATAAACCTCTTTTATTTAATTCTGATGTTCTCATTAAACACTACAGCATGTTGACTAGTCAAATTTATATACATCAACTTACATTATTAGATGTTATATACTTTATAAGCTAATTATTAATAGTATTAGTGCCAACGAATAATAACAAAAGTACAATTTTCATATTAAACAATATATTATAGTATGTGGGTATAATTTTTGAAGTTATACTTCTTTTGGCGCTTTAGTGAAAAATAATGAGAGTAAATTTTTACGACGCGCAAGCACACCGTCACGAAAAACCGACACCATGAAATTAACTAGTTAACGTTTATCGTCACATTACATTATAGTGCATCATAATAAAAGTTTCTTTCAATGTATTAAATACCTTTTTTCATACTTCAACATAGGATAACGCGAAGGATATATTTTTTAAAAAGATTTATATCTTGTTACGCCAAAGAAGTATAACTTCTTACGTGCGTAGGTACATAAGCACACACACACACACAAAGGATTTTATTATTCAAATATTTATGTATTCAATAATTTACGTAACCTATCAAACAAATTCAAAGTGGGACGTAAGAAATTCTTCGTAGTAATTTATCATGTATGAGAACAATAGCAATTATAAAGCTAGGCTTTACATAATACAAATAAAATTAATACTAGTGCTTTGGATCGTATTATTCTAAGTACATAATTACTTCACTATTTTCCTTCATTACCTAATCGATCCGTCTAAGACCGAAGCCAATGCGGTGGAACTTGCAGCATTACTTATAATAATAAGCGTATCTTAAAATAAGATAAGTAAAGTAGGTAATTGTAATTTCATTAATTGTGTTTGCGGTGATGCATGAGTTTATAATGTAGCAATTACAGTAGTACTATTGTGTTTTGAATCAAGTAAACGTTAGATATGAAAAACTAATATTTAAAAAAATATAAGTACATAATATGTAGGTGTGTTCAAAAAACCTCTAAAGCAAGGATACTCAATTTTTTTAGAACTTGGGATAAATCGATGATTTTTCATCCGCGGGTCACCTTTTTTCGACTACAGGCTAGTGCTTCGTAAAAAAAGGAGAAACCCGAAGACCAAGCAGAGACAAACCATATACTGCGTTTGAATTTTAAACGAGTCGTACCTAACTAGTTATACCCAAGTACTTCCTAAAATTGTGTGTCGCTGCCTCTGACTTAGGTAGTATTCGGCGGGCCACAAAATAGGGTTGGACATCCTTGCTTTTACTTTATGTCAATAGGCCAAATATAAGACTTATAAATTACTTGAACTATTGTTTTCACCTAATTCACAGAAAATATACTACACTCCGCTAAAACAATTTAATGAAATTATTATTGACCATAAAAATAAGTACACATTAAAAAGCAAGATCACTTCTCGAGAGTTGGTTGCGGATGGATCGGTAAACATGGGCATGGTGGCGGCACGTACGGCGCGCTCAGCATCGTGGGGAAGAATCCAGAAGCAGCCGCTAATTGTCTGTAAGTATGGGTTAGGTTAGGTTAGTTTGTCAAGTGGCAGAACTCGATTAGTTCGACTTGGGAGATACCACCGCCTCATAATCCTCCGTGAAGCAATTCTTGTGTTTTGATTTGGAGAGGCGTTGTTTGCGGGGTATACTTATTACACGAGGCGATCATCTTGTTCCTCAGCAGTAGCAACGCATCTCTGATCGGACTTGGGTTTGATTTAATCTTACTTGGGGATGATTACTGATGTGTGGCAGTTACAACTTATCATCAGGTGGACTGCATGCTCGTTTGCTAGCTTTATACGATAAAAAGTAAGGTTATATAGCAAAGTAAATAAGGAAGTTACGTGCAGATCATTCAACTACATTACATTACAAAACATTATGTTTGAGAGCCAAGTAATGTGCCTCTTAACCCCAGCAGGGTTTGGGGTTTGAATCTTTGAACTTCCGAAGTTATGTCCACACCTATTTAAAATTAGTAATTTAAAACATCGTTAGAAAACGGAGTATTCACTATTGAGATATTTCCAAAAAAAAGTAAATGTATGATGTTTAAGAATATCTTTTTTTTTCTATTGGAGTTTTATTTGTTCTCATTCTGTAGAAAGTCGTGTCCTGTAGAAGGGGAGTAATGATATTATCATTTCTATCCAAAGCTTTATTATAGCAATTATCGATTAAATCTTTTGCGCAAGTCGAAACTGTCGAAAGTGTCTTTTCTCTTTTGTAAATGAATGAATTTCAGTTATCGCACTTTAGGTAAATATTGATTTTACCAGCATAATGAAGAAGTAACAATATTTTCGCTAAGGTACCTACACAGTCTGGCTGTTATGCCGACAGCGTCGCGTTACCACTGTTTAATATGTTTCACCTAAATTAAATAGCTCAAAGCCACTAAATATCATTTTAGCAGTGAAATTTATACTACCCTATCCTAAACTTTCCCGTTCTACAGAGTACAAAGGTACACGGCAGTCCACCCGATTGTAAATACAGTGCAACCTTAATATAACGAACCTCAATATAACGACTTCCTCGATTTAATAAATTTTTCGTTATCCCCTTGAATTGTCCATAAGAATAAATGTAAAATATACCTTTATATTACGAATTTTTTTTTAGAAATACCTCTTTATTACGAATTCTCAACTATCAAAAAAAGTGTAAATACCTCTAATTGACGAATTTTGTCAACTCAAACC
>DWNR01004605.1:0-10746 GCA_018250455.1 Polygonus leo
ATAGTATTTAGAATTCACCTGGTACTTCTTTGTTTATCGTGTAAAGGTAGCAAACGAGCATGCAGTCAGCCTGATGTCACTACCGCCCTTAGACAATAGTATTTAGAATTCACCTGGTACTTCTTTGTTTATCGTGTAAAGGTAGCAAACGAGCATGCAGTCAGCCTGATGTGACTACCGCCCTTAGACATTAGTTATCATCCCCAAGTACGATTGAATTGTACTTGAGGTTGACCACAGATGCGTTGCTACTTCAGGAGTAAGATGTTCACCTCGTATGATACATAATAACCGGCAATCACGTCTCTCCAAACCGATCCACAATAAATTGCTTCACAGAGGATTTGATTTGAGTTCTACTTTCAGACCTACATATTTAATTCCAATATTAAGTAGCATTCATTATAATAATTCAACTAGCAACAAAAAATAACGATATAGGATCTACAACTTAAGTATAATTATAATATGTATAACATACTTTTATGTTATTCTTAAATGTTAAAAAAAAATACTCTGTGTCTTCTAAATGTTCTTGTATCTGATAAGGTGATAAGCACTCTCGTGATTTGTATTTTCGATAGGATACAATTTAAATCATAATGAGTTTTAAACAAGATTATTGATTGATTCGTCATTGATAATATTAAAAACTAGAAAAACAGGATATACGAAAATGTTAAAGTATGTAATATGTAAGTGCATAGTGCGTGTCAGGTAAAATACTACTTGATAAAATTTATGCATATTGAACATAAATACAGAGTAACATTTTTTTACGTACCAAGGTAATGAGAGATAGGACTCTTTTAGATATCACATTCGTTAATTTGACATCCTTTATTTTCATATTAGATTTAGAGTATTTTACAGGACGTACATGTAAAATACTATCAAATATAAAATATAAAAGTGTGTACTATGAAGTCAGATAACCCTATCTTGATAATATTTTTATTTAAGACATTATAAAATAGAAATGAAGGAAGATTAATTGCCACCCAACTATAATTAGACTAGCTGATTTTGATCACAATATTTTATTAGTTGCTAACTAGGGTTGTTACAGAACTCCCTTCTTCGTCAGTGCGGAACTTCCGAAAAAATTTTGCCTCCACTTCAGCGTCCGCCACTGTATTTTTTAAAGGAGGCATTATAGAATAATAGTATAATAGAATATCTACTTCTGCTTTCTTTTTAAACGACGAACACGCAAAGCGGCCGGCGGCGGGTATGCTTAATTTGAAGATTCTAGCATACAATACATTGTACAAACAGAAAGTGGTGAAATATAATAAAAAAACCTGCATTAGATTATTAAGGGGTTTTCTACCCAAGGGTGCCAAAGAGACCATATTACTAAGACTGATCTGGTCTGTATCTCTCCCTTTTCCTTCACGCCCATGTCTCCTGTCCCGACTGAGCCCTTAGTTAGCTTGCCATAAAACACATGGTAAAGCTGCAAAGGCCAGTAGGCCAACACCAACTACACAATTCGAAAAAAAAAATTGTTCGCTTAGTGCCGAAGGGGACAATAAGCGTAAATGATATTTAGAAAATATCATACTCACTTGTGAAGTCTAATTGTCAATGATTACTTGGTATATATTTATGTTTTCAATGTTTTCCATCAATTCTAGTTTCTTAAATTTCACCTCCGCATCCTTCTTTATTAAACCTCCGCATTCGCTTGAAGTGGACACCTCCGCACCCGCCTCCGCAAAATTGCCTCTGTATCAACCCTAATAACTATCCCTTAGAAGCAAATTATATCAATTAGTTTCTAATTAGTACTTACTCTACTAGTCTGCCTACGCTATTTGGTACTTGAATAAATTTTCCATTGTATAATCAGTCTTAGATAATATTATTGATTAAATCGTTACCAACTATTTTCTTAACAAGAATTTCAGGAAAGTATGTTAAATGAGTAACAAATGCATACCTATTTGTTAGAACGATAATAAATGCACCGTCTAAAATGCAAATTGAATGCATTTAGCATATGCCTTTACGTTATAAATGTAGCAAGTACGTAGTCACGGTAGCCCATGGACGTTTATTAATGAATAGATTAAGTCATTTCCATGCGCGCCGGTTTTTTGTACCGTTTTAAGGTATTAGACGAGCATGCAGTCTACCTAATAGCACGTGGTCACTGCCGTCACCTAAGGTTATTCGTAGATGCGTAGCTACCTATGAGGACTTAGATGTTCGCCTCGATTGCAAGTATAGCCGGCAGCCCAGCAGCCAATCTTCTCCAAACCGAAACACAAAAATTACTTCAGGGAGGATTATGAGGTTATTTCTCGGAGATTTTCCAAATAAGTATTTCCGCACCAGTACGTATTAGTTTATTTTTATTGTGTTAAGATAGCAAACGAGCGTGCAGTCCACCTGATGGTAAGTGGTCACTGTCGCCCATGGACATTAGTTGTCATCCCCAAGTACGATTGACCCAAGGTTGACCACAAATGCATTACTACCCGTGAGGGCTAAGATGAAACCGAAACATAATAAATTGCTTCACGGAGGATTATGAGGGTGGCGGTGGTATGGTAGCATCCACTGTTGTCGAATTAGTTTATCAGGCATGAGACGCAGGAAGACGCAAGATAATCATAAAAGCGCGCCCTTTCATCTATACCTTTAATAACTATAAAACTCTGTATTGAAATACTTATAATAAAAATATACTTACGTTTTACACTCTCACCACAAGACTGACATTTCGTATTGCTTAACACATAAACCTCTACAAAGGCAAATCGACTGTGCCGGATGAACACAGATAAAAGGGAATCTTTATAAGGACTAAATACTTACATTTCTGTAGTAATTATTCATGTTATGCAATAATGTAGATTGATTTGAACGCGGTTTGATTCCTCGCATACGGTTCCCAATTTCAATAAGAAATAAGTTGCTAAATTGCTGACGTTAGTTCTTCAACATACAGACAACAACTAGGTCTTCAATCGTACCACAAAATACGATTTTCGGTGAAGCAAACGGTTTCAATCAACATTTTCACAACTCGCACTCATTTTCACTTCAATTGTGTCATGTTACATTGGACTGCTGCAGTTTTGTTCCGGTTAGTAAACGCACCTAGATGCATGATTTATGAACTGCACTGTTTTGGCTAATTTAATCACTGCATTAACTTCAAGGCGACAATCGCGGGGACTTGGGTAGCAAACTTGATGAATTACAAAGGTGGTGGAACACATTGTACATTAGAGTATAGTATAAAGGTGGCAAGTGAGCTTGCACTGATATTTATGTATTTTACATTGATATCTAAGTATTGCAATTCACCTGATGTTAAGTAGTCATCGCTGCCTATAGGCATTTATAATCAGCTACAACGACGATCGATTTTACGAAATATTATGCGTTGGCCTTTCGAAGAACACGAGTTCTACCACCAGGTTATTCGAGTTCAAAATTACCATTCAGAAAATATTACGACACATCCTGCTATGGCCAAGTGTGGCAGTAAAAGAAAAAAATTGTAAAAAAAATTCAAAAAATCTCAGGGTTTGTGAAGTGTTTCTATTCATATTTGTCCAACGCTATGTGGAGAAAACCGGGCCCACTACAGGACAATAATTTGCTATGAAGAAGCAATCAATTATATCAATTTTTCAGCAATTATATCAATTATATAAATATTAACTGATACCAATGTATACTTAATAAAAAATATGTCTGTATACCTACTGACACTTAACTAAGAATTTACACATACAGAATACACACGCAGACATAAATTTTGAACGTCGTAAAGTTGTCTTGATGGAATAAAAACTTGTAAGGAACCCACTCGCACACGATATCAATTTCAAAACATAATCGCATGAATGAAACAATGAAATAATATTTCATAAGCAAAACTCCCGTTACTTGTAGGGTTTGATTTAGTAGGTAGGAACGTACTTCCCAAAGAAGTCGCTTCTTACTCAACAAAAACAATTTCAGATACTTTAAACATTAGTAGAATTTCCACTTTAATTGGATCATATGATTAAAGCGTAATATGACTAACGCATTAGTAATTAGCGATTTTACGACATACGAAAAGAGCGCAGCGTACGCATAAACGAATAGCCAATGAGCGTAAAATCTAAGGATAATAAGGGGTTGACTAACAAGGAGCCACAATGCATATAAAGCCGGTCAAAGCAACTCCAGTGTTACAAAGTTGGAACTATTCGTATTGAACAGTCCACTACCCACCATTCAACATGTTTAGTTACGTTGCGGTGAGCATTTAAAACAATACTATTCCTTCATATAAAGTTTGTGTAGTGTTTAATTTGTTCTTCTTACTCTGGGTTCCGTCGTATCCAGGAGGATTTGGGGGTTCCAAGTAGTGAATCATTTTCCACTTCACTCAAAAGTGAAATTGCCAGGTGGTAGAACTCGTTTAGTTCTATGAGGAGATTCCACCGCCACCCTAATAATCCTCTGCGAAGCAACTCTTGTGTTTCGGTTTGGAAAGGCGTGGTTGCCGGCTATACTTACGCACGAGGCGAAAGTCTTTGTCCGCAAGTGTAGCAACGTATCTGTGATCAAACTGACCTATGATTTAATAATGCTTGGGATGATTACTGATGTCCATGTCCGTTATATGATAAAAAATGCGTATTCATATTTGAAATGTTTTTTTAAAATTTTGTGAGTATACTGCAGTATTTACTGCTTACTTACAGTATGTAATGCTGGCTACATGGTTCATACAAAAATTATTTTGGTGTTATTTAGGTATCTATATATTGCACTAAACTGAGTGCTTGTGTGTGTTATTTTATCAGATTGCCTGCGTTCTTGGAGCGGTATCCGCAGCTCCCTACTCGGCACATGCGTCTTATGGCCTTGCTCATGTGGATACCGTCGTAAGTACACTGCTGGTAACTAATAATGTGTATTCATGTATATAAAATACTTTAAAAATAGCAAATGTGAGAAGCATTTGAGAAATTACTGTAATGTTCAAATATTGTATGATACAATGAACATACTGAACAAGTGACAAAGCGAATTCAACCGATTTCAATTTACACTAGTTTAAGTTAAATTATTATACGTGTTAACTATCCTTTTTTTACGCATGTGTAGTTGCAGTTGGTCCTGCTGGCCTTTACAGCTTCACCGAGCGTTTATGGCAAGCTAACTAAGGGCTCAGCCGGGAAAGAGCACCTGGGCTAGAAGGGGAGGGATGGGCTCATACGTCGGCTATTCGCGTCGATATGGGTCCATTTGCCTTCAGTGGTTCGTGAAATGGCCTAAGCCATCTCATTCCAACAGTGAGTTTGCGGCTAATCCAAGGCACCTCCTGTGAGGTTCGGACCTCGACTTAGACAAGCAGCGGAACTGGCGAAGAACGTCGCGTCACTCGGGGATATGACGTCCGAGTGGCGGACGTCATATAAAACAGAGCACGTCCCCGGCGGTTAACTATCCATTACAGCCTTTATTCACTATAATAATTATACTTCATCATATCTCATTGCAGTCTGTACCTCGCTACGAGTTCAACTACGCAGTCAACGACCCCCACACCGGCGACAACAAAGCGCAGAGCGAGGTGCGCGATGGGGGTTACGTCAAGGGTTCCTACTCGCTCGCGGAACCCGACGGCACCCTGAGGGTCGTGGACTACACCGCCGACCCCCACTCCGGGTTCAACGCTGTGGTCAAACGCATCGGGCCCGCAGCGCACCCGGCCGTCTACACCAAGGCGGTCGCCGCGCCAGTAGTCGCTCCAGTAGTCGCGCCAGTAGTCGCGCCAGTCGCTGTCGAACAAATCGCACCAATCGCTTATTCTTCCAGCCTCGTTGACTTAGGTCACGGGTATGATCTCGGGCACGCGGGACTCGGTCACGGCGGACTCGGACACGGCGGACTCGGTCTCGGGGGATACTGGGGAGGTTTCGGCCACGGGGACTTCGGTCTCGGCCACGGCCACGGCCACGGATGGCACTGATCGTCCGACGCTAGCGTAGTCTATTTTATTTTCGCGTATGAACCCGTTACATATGGCCAATGCAACCCGTTCACAAGCGAGAATAGCAATAGTTATACGCAATGGATTCAGGATAAGATGATTAAGAATAACGTAACAAATAAATATGTAAATACTTATACGTTTATTTTATTTCTTATCAAGAAACGAGAACACAAAAATAATTTACTAGACATTTATTATGTTATTATTATTATATAAATACACTGACACATCCATTTACCTTAAATGCACGTACGTTTGAGCGGATATCTATACACACACGCTCACACAGACATTGGACACCGAATTGTCTAAATAAGGAATATAAAGTCGATCTATAAGACCAAATGATAGATTTCTTTCAGTTTTTAATTTGAAAGTCTGTTAACTCGTTTGCAAAAGTATTTTATATAATCCGCTTTAAACATATAAATCCAAGAGGTACCCACAATACTTTGTATGTTTGCTGGGAAAAATTGAATAGATCTTAAACATAACATGACAAGGAAATAAGGATATAATGTTTGTGACATCACATTCTAATTCAAACTAAACTAAAACTTAAATTACAAAGGAAAACTAGGGAAAAATAGTCAAATTAATAGTTTGAAGTGTTTTTTAAAGATTTATGACCCATTTTAAGCCACAAAATCAATCGCGTAACAAGGACGGGTGAAAAAGATGTTTTTTTTTAATATAGAAATAACCCCTAATAGTATAATATCAACACATAACCAATTAATTATGAGCTGAAAGAAATCTACCGAATACAATTAATTGGGGTGGTACGAGAGGATTTACTTTATATAGTCTATGCTTCAAAAACTACTAAAAAATAAAGATGGAGTCTTATTAATACTTAGGACACTCTAATTATGAAAATATGTCTAAAGCAGCTAGATATTTGCTCTATATTTAAAAAGTTCCGTGATAAAATACTCCAAAAACAATTATAGTACTCTATAATAGTATAATGATATTATTCTTCATAGATAGTTAATCAATTCATCTTTAATGTATGACTATCAACAAAAAAATCTCGACTGTTTATCGTTGCACTTTCCTCTAGCAAAATACTACCATACTCCCAAAATACGTCTCTTCGTCAACATTTATTTAGTAGGCAGGACTTCATCTTTATTTTCTTAGTCTTTGCTATATTTATTTATTTATTCTCAGGAATGTTTCAACCGAAGAGCCACAGGCAAAGTCGGTCCACGAGGTAAGCGAACGCCATATCCGCGATTAGCACTTGTACTAGAATGAGCCGGTACTGAAAAAAGAGAATATATTATTAGTTTTCGTCATTGCAGCACGTAACAAAGTAGTAATACTACATTCTTGTGTCCCAACTATGAGCGTTATTTAAGCAATTAGATAATCTGTTGTTTATTATACTGTTTTTCGACTATATACCGGAATAATTCCCAGCCACATAGGTATATGATGAATTAGATATTTGTATTTCTGTCTTTTTGTGCCTGTCCAGATATCTGTACGGCTAGGTTTGACGGGCCTGCAGGCCACAATTAAGTGGAAGTAATCACTGCCCCCATGGATATTTGTATTCTATGCCAAGTGTCATTAAATCTACGACTAACAACAAGTGCATGGCTACCGCTGAGAAATATATCTCCATAACCGAAAGAAAAAAAATATACCATAAATATACCCTATCTCTCAAATGACAATATGGTAAAATGGGCAACACAAGTTAACAATGTTGTTTATTGCGAAATACTTGACGCCGTAGCAATTTTTCTATCAGTGACTACTGCTGCGTGCTGAATTGAACAATACGATACGCTTATCGATGCGTGAAAGAGAGAGCACGAGGGGTGAGGTTGGGGACGCAGAACTGCCGCTGAGCGTGTTCAATTGGTTCTTGTGAGCGGTGCAAAGGAACAAAACGACGTAATAATTGGTAAATAGCTGACACAATTTGAGCTTACTCGTAAAGTAGTTATAAGTAGTAGACTAGTTTGCAATGCCTTAAGCGGAAATATAGCTCTGACGTGCTTACAAGCATTTTACCCTACCCATCGTTGCTATAGAAGTTTTCTCAAAAAAGTGACAAGATTTTTATAAACTAGTCGATCAAAACACTCACATCGGGCGGGAAGTACACGATCTCGAACATGTTGGAGAGGTCGGGCAGCAGGCCGGCCGCCAGCGCCAGCACGGCGCCGCCCGACACCAGGATGCTGTACAGCAGCGGCTTGTTGTCCTTCAGGCCCTCCATGAAGGGCTCGCCCTGGAACAGGTGTTTTGGATTAGCTACGGTTTGGAAACTGCAGCCTATAGGCCCTGTGCGATGCACGTAATGTTCTAATTTATTTATTTTTCAGGTTTACTGTACAATTTCTTTACCGTATTATTCTATCGTATAAAGGTAGCAAACGAGCAATTTAGTCCATCTGATGTTAAATGGTCGTTGCTGCCCATAAACGTTTTTACCAATCCTTATACGATTAAATTGTATCCGGAACTGTCAACAGATGCGTTGTTACCGTTGAGAACTAAAGGGTTCCCGTCGTGTGTAAGTGCAGTATGAGGTGAAGATGGTAAATTCCCACGCGTCTACCACCTAGCAATGTTTAATAATTAAACCTAGCAGATTACAATACATTACCAGCTAATTAAGTCAAAGAAAATATGATTTATAACAGCTGCAATATGAACTAGCCTTATTAACAACTTTTTACAACTGATATTCATAATATGTAATATGTAATGAAAGATTACCCAAGCCCTGCCCAATTAACTCGCAAATAACTCCTGATTACTGACAGACACGAAACAATTTTGATATACATACATATAAGTTTTACAGAGAAATGTATACGTAATGTAAAACAAACGCAAAACTAATACTTACTCTGTAATTGATAGCAAATGTCGATATCTGCAGAGCCATAGAAATGATGTAGACTGTACTGTTCAGTAGATCCGGCGCAAATTCATGGGTCTCATCTTCAGCCAAATCCATATCTAGTTTAGGTTTCATATCCCTGAAAAAAAATAACCAAGCATTACTTGATTTGTATTGCCAAACTTACATGGGTGCCTTCTTCTTGCTTTAGGAGCCTACGGTCCGGATAGTATCATTGTAGCAATTGTTAAACGTTAGTGGCCGCAAGAGAAAGTTTATAAAGATCAGACAATTGTTAACTACTATCCCATCTCTTCCAACCGTTTATAATAATAGTATAATTAACTATACCATATATTTTCACTTGACATTGTTAAGGATAAATTATTACATACAACGAAATAAGCAAATGCCTATATAATTAATTATAACTCTTTCTTACCTTTCTGGCGACCGGATAGTGGCTTCGTTGACCAAATATATGAGGCATAGGAAGTGAACAGCGAACTGAGTAAGCACTGTCATTATCGTGTACACATTAAAGATGTTTGGCAGTGGTCGCTGTTTCGATAGTTGCTTCAGAGGCTGAAAATAATAAAAAATATATCTATACATATAATAAAGCTAAAGAGGGTCGAAAGTCTGTACATGGAAGATATTCGAATAATAGTTGGCTGGGGATACTTAGAATCGATAAGAGAACACGTTTTAACAGTTTTTAGAATTTTTGTCTGTTTATATGTTTGTCTATTTATTTAACCGTGCATCACGTGAAAATGGCTGAACGGATTTTGATGCAAACTTGACTAAACTGTCGAGAAGACCCCCGGCCAAGTTTTAAGCCATAAAAATTCAATCCCTAAAAGGAGGGGTAGCGGCCGGAGCCGCGGGTACGGCTAGTTAATAATAAATTAGTAATAATAGAATATTTACAAAAACAAAGAACATTTTTCGCGATAATTACACTTTATGCCTACCTACCTACACATGAATTTTACTGAAATCATATTGATCTACAAAATATAAAAAAAATAGAAAACAAACGTATTTAAAGAATATTTAAGAAAACCAATCAATCGATCCTATCGATTTTGAGGTTGTCCAAAGATTCGTTGCTACCCCTGAGCAATAAATGTTCGCCTCTTTGCTAAGTAGTTTATTTTGAAACAACAAATTGATACTGATTGAATATACCTTGGATCTGGATATGAAGAGGAAGCAAGAAGCCAACAGTAAACTCTGCAGCGTTGCCTGCGTGTCGCTAAACTTGATGCCGTCCAAGTACAGCACAGACTGGCTGTACGCTAGGATGAGAGCGTTTAACGCTAGAATCTTGAACATTTGTAGAGTTGTCACCAGCGTACAACGGCCTTGCTTGATTATGTGGCATACTAAAAGAAAAAAATATATGTTTAGTTGTATCTATGAGACCAGTCAGTGTGTTGACTGCAAATTTTTGGTTAGATAGAAAAATTAGATGCAGAGATAGTTGATGTCTATTTTAGAATCATTAATTACATATTTTATTTTTTTACTTGCATGCACAAACCAGAGTTATAATTGGCTATTTTAGTGATCTTAGCTAAATAAAATATATTCGACATACCAACATTATAATAATATCGATATATTACTGTTGTAAGGTTCTCAAACCAAAAGTATATAAAAAAGGTTCAGATAAATACTCTTTACTTGCATATTACAGATAACTTGACATGTGATGTGTGACACAAATATTTTAACACCTATACTGGAATATGCTTATTTTATACTGGAATGTTATAGTCATCTATCTATCTATACATATAATAAAGCTAAAGAGGGTCGAAAGTCTGTACATGGAATATATTCAAAAAAAAGT
>DWNR01004606.1:0-10746 GCA_018250455.1 Polygonus leo
CCTTTATCGTCTATGAATCTGCAAGCGGCATTCAACCTTAGGGTGGTAAACCAGTTCTTTGGCCGACCGTACGAGTAGAACTCATTAAACCGGGAAGGTACCACCGCCACCCTCGTTATCCTCCGTAAAGCAATTTATTGTATTCCTACTTTTACCCGCGGCTTCGCCCGCAGTCATTCGGTTATTTAGCGAAAGCCAGAAGACTTTGCTACGGGAAGTAATATTTTTTGCATCGTCTCTTTGTAAAATTCTAGTACAAATATTTATTTACTTCTTTTCCAATGCCAAAGTTTCATGTTTTTATCTTTGACTATGACAAAACTTCATACAAATTTTCATCCCTTATTTCAACCCCTTTCAGCCTATTTTTGGCAAAAATACACGTGATCTGGGATGGGGGAGGGGGACCTAATCTAAAACCTCACCACGTATCATTAGGGGGAGGGGGGAGGTCGAAAAATTGTAAAAATAAAACACTTGATTAAAGGACGCCCCCTTATCAGGGTGGCGGTGATACCTCCCCAATTAAGCTATATGAGTTCTACCCCACAGCAGAACTAATATTAAGACTATCGACATACCCTGTCTATATCCTCATAATAAGGTTCAGCATTGGTATACTTCACTACATAAGTGAGTAAAGTGAAAGCCTTTTCAAGAGTTTTTGACCATGTGTCATCATTTCTTTTGCTTGAGACAACCTCTAGTAAAGCAACTGGTTTTAATAAAAGAGTTTCTAGAAAACAATCTGAAAACATTCATAAAATTGATTGTCTGTGTAAATATTATCTTTTTTTTATCATCTTAAGGTAGCAAACGAGCAAGCAGTCCGCCTGATGGTAGGTGGTCACTGCCACCCATGGACATAAGTGATTATACCGGAGTATGATTAATTCGTACCTGAGGTTGCGCGATGCGCTGCTACCCTTGAGGACTAAGATGTTCGCCTCGCGTTAAAATATAGCCAACAACCACTTCCTCCAAACCGAAACATAATAAATTGCTTCACGGAGTGAATGAGGGTGGCGATGGTATCTTCCTGGAAGAACTTGTTTAGCTCAATCAGGGAGGTACATCCACCACCCTCATAATCCACCGTGAAGCTTCATGTGTTTCGGTTTGAAGAGACATGATTGCCAGCTACACTTATACACGAGGTGAACATCTTAATCCTCAGGGGTAGCAACCCAATTGTGATCAAACTTAGATATGATTTATACTTGCTTGAGGCCCATGGACATCAGTTGATTACTGAGCAGTATATTACTGGCAGCAGCAACCACTTACCATCAGGTCGACTGAATGCTTGTTTGCTACCTTTATAAGATAAAAAGAAAATACATGAGTTCCGCCACCTGGCAGATCCTTGAATCAATAATTAATATTGTGATGATAATACATGCCTATTTCAAACGGTGCTAAGTCCAACAAAGTAATTGATTGTGCGATTTGTAAGGCATTCTCAAATGTTTTAGTATCAGGAGATACTTGAAAATCGTTGACTAATGCTTCCCACTCCTCCATGATAATCTGCAACATGTTTAAAGAGGATTGTCTTAGATATATTTATAAATAGCTGTGCCCATGGCTCCGCCCGCGTGGAATTCGGTCCGCGTTCATATTATTCATACATATAATAAAACAGTAAAATAAATCTGTTTGTTCGGGCTAACTTTTTTTGGTATATAGATACTAAGCCTGGTCAACATTTAGAACTTTTTACTGCGGAAAGAACATTCATTCCTACGGGAAATTCAGTAATATTTTATATGGCAGAACAATGTTTGCCGGGTCAGCTTGTATTACATAATTCTGAAATAAAAGTAGCCTAAGTTACTCCTTATTTCATAAGCTATCTGCCAGTGAAAGTCCCGTCAAAATCGGTCCACCCGTTCCAGATATTAGCCGGAACAAACAGACAAAGACAAAAATTGTATAAAATGTTATTTTGATATATGTACCATGTACACATACATACATAGGCATTTAGTTAAAAGCAGTTATTTCTATAGCAGTTATATTACAAACAGACACTCCAATTTTATTTATTTGTATAGATTTAGTTTTATGTATGTATTTATTATACTAGCTGGCCCGAAAAACGTCCTGTCTTAACTATAAATATTGATAGTAAAAAGTTGTTTTGCTATGGTTACTAAAGAAAAGTTAATGTGATTGTAAAGTTTTCTTGAATCTTCTAATTTTCCACGCAACTTACTTAAGATTTTCTTTCATAACCATAATCTGGCATTAACAAACACAAAAAAGAAAATATACCAAAATCCATCCACGTATGATGGAAAATAGAGATTCACTTTTATATATGTAATATAGATTCATTAAATTTAGTTTTATATATTTACACTAACAAATTCTGAACATAAAAAGAATCTGGAAAATTATTAATCAAACTCTTATGAAACAGCTTGTATTTGTATGAAATTTTTTACTAGATCTATGTATAGGTCATGGGCTTCATTCAACTTCAAAAAAGAGGAGGGTCTCAAATTGAAGCTTATACACATTATTTTGTATGACCATGCATAACTTTTTATATAGTAGTCCAACAGTGATAATTTCGCACGGTACGCTGGCTGACCGGTCACGAAAAATCCTCACGACACTTTTGCTATAGACCGAGTATAGGATTCAAAAGTATTAAAGTTATGAATATAAACATTTTGTTTTATTTTTAATTATTATGGAAATATCAACATTGATTACAATTTAATAGCATTCCTTCATTTATTTAATTTATCATTTAACTCTCAAATATTGTTAATTTATTTAATTATACCTCCTATAATACTTATTTCAAAACGAAAGGAAGTTCGTTCCAATGGGGTGTCCCACATGTGACACCTCATTTATATTTTTTTATTAGGTAAGTCTTGTTTCAGAGGTGTCCCATTTTTTGTTTATAATTATTTCACCTTGAACTACGAAGACATACCAGGGTATTCAATGCAATGCAATGCTGCAATGGATAATATGCAATATTCCCGAACTTTGTTGTTTATGGACCAATTTTGATAATTCTGTTTGCTGTGGATTTAGTGTAGTGTCCAAAAGGTTTATCATAATAATTCGACCTTGAACCTTGAAGGAACATCATCAAACACTTCTACATTTCAAAAAATCAAAAACTGAACATTGCTACGGAAAGCAATGTTCTGATGACGCAGGGGTACTTCACGTCAAAACAGTAACTCAGTGGCATTTGCCACTTTGAAAGTAGTGTTGCGAATATTAAGCAGGAACTACATGACAAGTTTCAAGTCACGACTCCTTAGGTCTGTATTTCTGATGAGTATTATGCTAGTATAGTAAAATTTCAAAATGTAAATATTCAATAGACCTACCAATAAAAAAATACATTTTTTTACCAAAGTGTATATGAAGTGAAGGAGGAGATGGCACCAATATCAAAATTACTAATTATTTTTCACTTTTTAGTTTATCTTGTAGTTGGTTCTATTTTTAGTCTGAATATTTTTTTATCTTTAAATACTTTGTACTTTGGCCCAAAAAATACTTTTAATCCTAAAGTGTCTATCTACCATTTATACATATAATTTATATATCCTTTACTATAGTTTATACGGCTTAACAACGTTCGCCGGGTCAGCTAGTACAATACAACTTTTTCAGCTTCAATACTAAAGTATTTCAGAATTGTAAAATATGCAAACAACACCATTTTTAAGGCGCGGAACCCTTCATTTGTGAGTACAACTCGCACTTTGCCGATATATATATTTTTTTGTACAAAAACAATTACTCATCTTACATACCTACCTTCTTTTCTTTTTCGCGCTGTGTTTTGATTTAATTTGCTTCAATATATTAACGGAATTTTGCAGATGTTCGGATGTCGTATTTTTATTATTAATACCAAAGATATATTAATACTTTAATCTACACATTTTAAACGCAATTTAAATAACGTAACTCGAAGTCTACGAACTTTCAAAACAAAAATGATTTTGAGACTTGTCACAACTTGAACGGCAATAAATGTCAAACAGCTGTTTATAATGGCATTAGTGTTGCCATGAAGAATATGCTAATATAAGTTTGATATGGATAATGTGATTTGTTGCTCCTAGAATACGATTTTCTAATACTCCTAATAAAACGATAATTTGAATTCAGTCTTTCTTGGTGACTCATGTTTTTATTCGTCAATTACAACTGTTATTGGAGTATTATCGAGGAAGACCCCAGGAAGTAAATGATTTGCGAATGCTAAAAATTAATTTGATGTAAGATATTAATTAATATTTCTATATTAGAATCTAAGGCTGTAAAACTAATTTAAAAATGTAATGTCAATCTACATCGATTGATATATGTCAACGTCAGCAGCTTATGTCATATATGTTATGTTCTTTTGATTGCACAATAAAATTATATCGATCAATGAATATTGTTGTAATTAAACTTACTAGTTAATAAATAAGTCAAGCTGGCATCTAGAAGACTTCTACTGGTGGGATTCCACAGCTTTTCGCCCACAGTTTCGTACCGAGCCACGTTCAATAGGTTAGGACGAATGCTAAACATAACAGTATTGATTTAATAAGTTTTTTCTGTTTGTGATTACCTTTATGTGTGTTCTGTACTTTTTTCTAACATAGCCTTAGTCTAGTGTAGTGTGTAGTGCCATTTAAAGAATTCATTAGTGAATTACTTGCAGTTTTCGACGAAATAATTCTATCTTAACTTTAGGCATATAAAGGTAAGATTAGTATTGATTATACTTGTATTAAGTATTTATTTGTTATAAAAATAGTTCAATTTGTGATAAGTCGTCACTAAAGCTCAGTAAAATGGACTATAGTGATCACCCTTTCGCTCTACACGGACTAAATCTTTAAACTTAAAACTTTACTGTGATAAAGTTCGCGGCGCCCAAAACAATGTAAAACAAAATATGCAGACATTTGCGCGCCGAATGCGTTGTTGCATGTATAATATATAAAAACCTCGTTTCTTTGTTTTGATATTTATCATTGTAAGATGGTAGAACTCATTTAGTTTGATCGGTGAGGTACCATCGCCACCCTCATAATCCTACGTGAAGCAATTTTTGTGTTTCGGTTTGGAGAGGCGTGGTTGCCGGCACTAATTGGCATTATTGCTATACTTATGCACTAGGCAAACATCTTAGTCCTTAGGAGTAGCAATGACATGCTGCTGCATGCTGCATGCTCGTTAGCTACCTTTACCTATTTGATTAAAAAAACTACAATATTAATGAAGGTTTATGTGTGCATACTAAATGCAAACAAAAAAAACATGTGAGTCAATATTAGTATGTTCGCTTACAATTTTATATATTTACTAGCTGTGCCTGTGGCTCTGTCCGTGTGAAATTCGGTCCGCATTCATATTTTATTATTGTATAGCCTAAGTTACTCCTTATTTCATCAACTATCTGCCAGTGAATGTCCTGTCAAAATCGGTCCAGCCATTCCTGAGATTAGCCAGAACAAAGAGACAGACAGACAGACAAAAATTGTAAAAAATGTTATTTTAGTATATATACCATTCATACATACATTTAGAAGGCATTTAGAAAAAGCAGTTATTTTTATATTACAAACAGACACTCCAATTTTATTTATTAGTATAGAAAGATATAATAAATTGTTAGGTTAATGGTAGCGGATAAAGCTAATTTACTGATGCATGTGATGATTATGATTACAAACGCATAATGGGTTTATATGACATCATAGTGTTTCTACTCATTGTTATAAATAAATTCCAATTACATTAAGATGCATCATAGAAAAATATGTAAAGAATTTGCTCAGTTTTATACTTGTAGGCAAATAATTTATGTAGATATCTGCACCTGCAACACTGCACCTTGACATGCTTTTATTAGTTTCATTTGTATGTATGTTTGTATGTAATCGACTCATTTAGACTCAATTTACTCGAAATAACAGAACATGGTTATGCACAATAATGTCCAGTTATGGACATCTTTTGATCATAAACTTTAGAATATGTTATTTACTAAGCATGTTACATACAATACTGAAGAGTTCGCTGATGTTCCTTCAAGATTCAAGGTCAAATTATTATGAAAAATCTTTTTGACATTATACTGAATCTGCAACAAAAGTAATTATTAAAATCGGTCCATAAAAAACGAAGTTATGCAGGAATATTGCACATTACCCGTTGTAGGTTGAATTCCCTGGTATAGCTTCGTAGTCCAAAGTTAATAATTATGAAAAAAATGGGACCCCCCTCTGTAACAAGACCTACCTACCAAAAAAAGATTCAAATAAAATCCAGTCATAATTAGCGTAGTAATCGTGTAACAAACATACGAAAAAAAAAATTACAGACGAATTGGTAACCTCCTTTTTGAAGTTAGTTAAAAAACATGTACTATATTGTATGTTTTTCCAAGTAAAATCTACGCCATCTGTAGACAGTCTGTTTAGAACTCTTCATCTATGTATCCTCACTTGAGATAATTTACTTTTTCAGTTGTATATACACACAAAAGCGGAACCATTCAGGGATGACGGTGACGCAGTGCGCCCGGCAGTCCCCGGGCAGGGCGGGGCGGGGCCCCACCGACTCGAGGGGCCCTGGCGGCACCGACAGCCCCGTCACTGGCGTGCTGAAGCGATACGATAATATTATCAAGTCCACGGAGGATAAGAGGGAATATAGGTATGTATATTTCGATTTTTTAAAGAATATTTCAGAAGAAGAAATTCGGGGTGAGGTTTGGGATGCAGCTTTGTCGCTGAGCGCGTTAATTGGTTCTTGTGACCGGTGCACGGGCACGAAACGACGTAATAATTGACACACGATCTGAGTTTACGCTTAAGTAATTATATACTATTTTGCAATACCTTAAGAGTAGATATGGCTCTGACGCGTTTCCATTATATCCTTGCTATAGAAGTTTTTACTTTAACAAGTTTAATTTCATTTCAGAGGTCTCCAACTCACCAACGGACTCAAAGTGTTGCTAGTCAGCGATCCAACCACGGACAAGTCGGCTGCGGCTATGGACGTCAATGTTGGTTAGTGCCTTAAATTTGTTCTTTTTTTGTACAGGGGTAGCAAATAGGGGCAATACGGCCGCGCATTCTTATAGAACTCAACAAAAGTCAACGAAATGAAAGAGTAAAATTTTTAGATCTACCAAAATCTATAACAAAAATTTACATTTTTTTTCATTCGATATCTCGGAAACCAAGTGAGATATCGAAAAATTTTAATGGAACGAAGTTCCTGACTGGTTGCGCGACCGAACTGAAAAAAATGTGAGACTGAAACCGGAAAACATATAACGGAAGTGCTATTTCGTTTGCTCCCTACCTCAAGTTGCCAATTTGTTTGCCGACAATTGACCGACACGAATCAGACTGCATTTAAAAGCCTATATGCACAATGTGGTAACGAAAAGTAATCGTACTCTTTACATTTACCTTAAAGTAACCCGATCAAATTATAAAAAAGTATAAACATCACATTACCTACAGCTTAGAAAGTGAATTACTTAATTTGCTAAAAGTATGACCCCCGTCACCAAACTTGGTATGACCCCCAAAATTTCAGGCTGTGACCGCATCTGTCTAGAATCTAAAAAATATTTTTATAGTACGAAAATGTATATGCTTATTTCTACCAGGCTTTAAGTATAAATAGGTGTAAACTCGATTTGTTCCAGGCTACCTAAGTGATCCAGATGAATTGCCGGGGTTGGCGCACTTCTGCGAACACATGTTGTTTCTGGGCACTGAAAAGTATCCAGAGGTATTTGTGATTTTTTATTATTAGCATTTTTTTTTCTCGTATAAAGGTAGCAAACGAGCATGCAGTCCACCTGATGGTAAGTGGTCACTGCCACCCATAGACATAAGTAATCATCCCTAAGCACAATTAAATACACAAGGCCAACATCTTAGTCAACGATAGTTCGTTAGGGGTAACAACGAATCTGATATTAAACTTAAGTATAATTTAATTGTGCTTGGGAAAGATTACTGGAAGATTACTGATATGTCCCTGGGCGCCAGTGACCACTTACCATCAGATGGTGCATGCTTGCTTGCTTCCTGTGTACGATAAAAAAGTATACTAACACAATATTTTCCAGGAGAACGAATACAACAAGTTCCTGGCGGAGCACGGCGGCTCGTCCAACGCCTCCACGTCTTCAGACCATACCATGTACTACTTCGACGTGCTGCCGGAGCACCTGCCAGCGGCGCTTGATATGTATGTATGTTGTTTACTACTGAAAAAGGGGCGGAAAGAGCTCTCCGAAGCCGGCGATGCACTGGCGGTGCCTCTGGTGCTGCAAATGTCCATGGGCGACGGTGACTACTTACCATCAGGTAGCCCGTCTGCCTTGTCGCTAGGTTTAGATATAAATAAAAAAAAAGGTAATAGAATCCATGTAGTTCGAACGGGGAGGTACCACCGCCGCCCTCACAATCCCCCTCAAATTTATCGTGTATTTATAGTTATATTTAAACACGAGGCGATCTTAGTCCTCAAGTAGCAAAGCATTTGTTGTCAACCTCAGGTGCTAAACAATTTAACCTAGTATCTTAAGTGGACTGACATACTATTTTCGATTATTCAACGCAATTATTTGCAGAATTTAGATTGTATTTATAAAGGGTAGGTCATATTTGGAGCTGGTAAAGAACAATTACGCTTGACCAACCGACTGAATTGAATTACGAATCAGGGGATATGCTCCCCTCTGCTTCCCCCCCCCCATTATTAAATTACTACAAATGACATCAAAATCCTCTTCTTTCACCAGCTTCGCCCAGTTCTTCATATCACCACTGTTCACGGAATCGGCCACTGGGAGGGAGTTGAGCGCGGTGAACTCGGAGCACGAGAAGAACGCTGCGTCCGACACGTGGCGGCTCGACCAGCTCAACAAGAGCACCGCCGACCCCAAGCATCCCTACCACAAGTTTGGTACAGGTACGTATACACGTACCATAAGTTTGGTACAGGTGCGTATACTTACATCCACGTGCACACGACAGACAGACAGAGAGAGAGAAAGAGACAGACAGACAGACAGAGAGAGAGAGCTAACTAGCTATGAGCACAGAAGAACGCGGCGTCCGACACGTGGCGGCTCGACCAGCTCAACAAGAGCACCGCCGACCCCAAGCATCCCTTACACAAGTTTGGTACATGTACGTACACGTACATACGACAGACAGACAGACAAACAGACAGACAGAGAGAGAGAAAGAGAAAGACAGACAGAGAAAGAGACAGAGAGCTACCTAACTGTGAGTACAGGTGTACCACAAGTTTGTTACAGGTACGTACGAAGTAGGGTTTTACGAAATCTCGCATTCCCCCTCTGTCTCTATTTCTCTCTCTTACTCTCACTCCCCCTCTCCTCTCTTACACAAGCCACGCACGCACATACACATATATACACACCTTATATATACACCTTATATATATACACTCGGGGGTTGTGTCAATGACAACATAATCCTAATCTAGCATCATAATTCCGAATTAAAAACGACATTAATTTGTTACAGGCAATCGGGACACATTGGAGACGATACCGAAGCAGAAGGGCATTGACGTGAGGAAGGAACTCCTCAAATTCCACAAGCAGTGGTACTCTTCCAGCATCATGACGCTCGTCGTGTTGGGCAAAGGTTGGACAAGTTTGGTATTGGCGTCTTACAAATTCCATATGTGCATTTGTTATTTTCATTTTCTTGTTGTTTCTTGAAATGGGCGTATTGTCTTTTGCCATTTATTGTTTATCGTGCATCATGTGATTATTAGCAATTTGCGTTTCGGCCGGGAAAGTGTGATGGTCGGTCATGTTTATATAAGATTCGACCGTCTCAGGTTTCTTATAGATATTCTAAGGTGACAATTTTCACTTGTTGCCAGGTGTACTGCTATTTCATTCTCACACTCACTCACTCTCTCACTCACTCACTCTGTCACTCACTCACTGTCTCACTCACTCACTGTCTCACTCACTCACTGTCTCACTTACTCACTGTCTCACTCACTCACTGTCTCACTCACTCACTGTCTCACTCACACACTGTCTCACCGACTGACTCACTCACTCATTGACTCACTGACTCACTCGCTCACTATACCATCCCCAGAGAGTCTGGAAGAGCTGGAGGCGCTGGTGGCGCCGCTGTTCACGCGCGTGGCGGACCGCGGCACGCGCGCGCCCAGCTGGCCGCACCACCCCTTCCCCGACGACCGCCGCAGGAAGCGGTACTGTCTGCCGCGCAGCTGTTGTTTAGTAGCACATGCGTTGTCGTTTCCACTTCCTAGGCTACTGTATGTTCGATGCGCCTCATAAATTCCATATTTGTATTTTCTATTTTCTCGTCGTAAGAATTGGGCGTACTGTCTTTTGCCATTTATTGTTTATCGTGTAGCATGTGTTTATTAGCAACTTTTGTTTCGGCCGGGAAGGTGCGATGGTTGATCACGTTTATACAAGAGGCGACCCTCTTAGGTTTCTTAAAGATATTGTACAGGTGTACCGCTATTTATATTTATTTCACTCATTCACTCTCTCTCCCTCCCTCTATCTCCCTCCCTCCCTCTATCTCCCTCCCTCTCTCTCCCTCCCCCCCCCCCCCCCCCCCCCTCCCCCCCCCCCCCCCCCCCTCCCCCCCCCCCCCCCCCCCTCCCCCCCCCCCCCCCCCCCCCCCCCCCCCCCCCCCCCCC